>OVAX01004520.1:0-12900 GCA_900406405.1 Lepidium africanum | reverse complement strand
TATATATATATATATATATATATATTATTTTTTTTTGTTAATATATAAAACATGATAAGTGTTTTAAGTAATCTTTACAAATAATTGATAAATTAAATTGGTCATTTAATTTGATTCAATTTATATTTAATGTTGATATAAGAGACAAAAATAAATTATTACTGAAATAAATTATTAGTTGTTTTTTGTTAACTATATAAATGATTAATTTTAAAATTTATATTAATTATTTGTTTCATTTGGTAATATATAAATATATGATTAAATGACTATCTTTTAGATTCTTATATTTTTTTCTTGTGTTTATGTATATTTCAATACTACTTGGGTTAAACATAGTAAGTGTGTAAATTATATTTCGTTAATAATTACTAAAATGAAATCATATTTAAAATCCTAATAGAAATAAGTTAATAATCATTGAAAAATATTAGTAACATGATTTTTTTTTTTTAAATATGATAGGTTTGTTAAGTTTTTTTCACTAATAATTAGTGTAACATAATTTTAATAATATTGATTTTATTGTTGTTGAAATGGATAAAGATTTTAAATATGAGACATTATTGATTATTTTCGATTGATTATTCAAATACAATCTTAAGAAAATATAAGATTACATAATAGGTCATGATTGAAGTAAATAAAGATTATAAATAATTAAATTATTATAGTTCCTTGATTTAAATCAATTATATGTACTTAAAAGCAATCATACTTAGGAATTTGTTATTAAATGGATTTCATATCAATAATTCTAATTCTATAGCTAGGGGTATCATAATGGATAACCCGACCCAAACCCACATCTGTAATAGATTTTATTGGAGGGTTTAATCCGTCCATTTATTTCATAGGTTAAGCTTTAGATACCCAAACTCGAATCTTTTTAAACTTATTGGTCTAAGGGGTTATATTGAGTACCCATATATATAAATTATACACTAAACAAAATGATAAAAGGAATTTTATGAGAACTGTATATGTTAATTATTTATATTTATATATATGATTTTACATATTTATGAAAGAAAATTTATGGGTAAATTTACATATATTGTTGTCTTTTATATACTTTTTAATGATTAACTCATGGGTAATCCATAATCCTAATGGGTTGACCCATTGGAATTATAAACCCATAAGTAGTAACCCATGACTACCCATTTATTTATATGAATATAACAATTCAACCCGAACCCTACTAAATTAACAAACAAACAAGATCAACCCATAAGTAATGATCCATTATGACACCCTGATCTATAGCTCAGAATCATGACAAAACTATAGCTAAATTATAGTATCATAATCAATATTGTACCTAAATTATATTATTATAATCAATGTATTATAGATACATCCAATTACACATAAATATTTTACAATAAATACAAATCAATTATATGTATCTTTATATTAGTTTATATATATATATATATATAAATAAACAATAATAACTAATACATGTCATAAATGGATTTTGAATTTATGTATTATAATCAATATTATACCTAAACTATGTTATAATAATTAATGTATTATACATAGATTTAAATATTTAAAAAAATCTTATATGATAAATTCATATAAATTATATGTATCTCGACCAAAAAACATATCTTCTTTGTTTCTATAATTGTAGTAAACAATAACTAATATATGTTTTTAAATTGGTTTTGAATTTATGTATTATAATAAATATTTTACCTAAATTATATTATCATAGTTAGTGTATTACAGATAGATCCAAAACTTACAAAGAAATCTTCTATAATATATTTTAAAAAATTATATGTATTTTGACCCAATAAATATCTCTTTTGTTTCTATAATTAGAAAAAAACAAAGACTAATATATTTTTATAAATGAATTTTGAATTATTAATTCCAATCTATAACTCAAAATATTAACAATACTATAACTAAATTATAGTATTATGATCAATACTATAGCTAAATATTAGATATAAATATAAATAACTATAAATGTATATTTCTAATTATTACATATACATCCAAATATATCACTAATTAAAAATTAAAAAAATATTTTATAAAATTGTACTAATATTAGTATGTACATTACAATATGATTTAAAAACAATTTTAGACAAAAATAAAATAAAATATGAAAAAAATATAACAATAATTTTTATGATTATTAGATTAAGACATTACTTGATTACTATCTTGGAAGATTAGAAGAATAGCATATAGTGAATGATAACGCAAGAAATATTTATGTATTTATAAGAAAAAATTAGGGTTTTCATAAATAGTTAGGAGAAACTAATTGTGATACAATTATTTCGCCAAACTGAAAATATAATAATGGTGTTTTAGTTGTATGATAAAAAAAAGAATTCAATTATATATCAAACAAAGTTAATAGAATACGAAAAATGTAATTATTTACCAAGAAACCATAGTAATGATTATGTAAGGTGAATGATTGTGTTAGGGTTTTCGTAAAAAATATATTAGGAAATAGAACATTGACTATAATATATTTTGAATATAAATTTCGGTGATACACTTGACTGAAATACAATAGTTAAAATTATCTTCTCATTAAATTATAAATATTTGATATAAATTTTGACGATATACTTGACATATTAGTTTAGCACAATATTAAATATCAATTGTTGATATGTTTCTAGACAAAAGATTAATTTCTAATGGCAAAGATGTAATATAACATATCATTGTAAGATTATTTTTATACTAAAGTTATCTTTTAATTACTAAAGTCATCTTCGTATCATATCTAGTTATATTATATCCCTATAATCAATGTAAAATAGATCACAGTCTCTATAATAAATACAAATTAATTAAATAAATTTTCATTCAATTAAACTTACCAAATATTAAATACTATAGATACAGTATTTTATGTTTCCATATTGATATATTTTATATCAACATTACATCTTATATATAAATTACAATAAATGTATTAATAACAAAATTAGTAAAAGTTTCTTTATGTCTTACAAATTAATTATCAACCACAATTTAAGAATAACATTAAATTAATATTCGATTCACAAAATCAAATTTCCTTAAATTTCATGTAACATATAATATTTGATTTCACATACCATTTTTGACATACTTTTTTTCAGAAACTATCATTTCCTTTGGAATTTTGGAGAGAGAAATATGCACGAAAAGACACTTTTTAAAAATAGACGGGTATTTCTTAAAATTTTTCGAGTAATAATATAACATAAATGTTCCATCATTTATATATATTCACGAATATTAGCAAGATGATAGAATAGTAATAATTATTTTTATATTAATTGTTATTAAACTTAAAGTATATGATATTATAATACATAGATTTTTGAAACAAAATAAATTTATTTAAAATGTAAATACGAACGAAAAAAAAAATAGAAACATAATCGATATAATATTGTCTCGAAGTTATGTCCAAAATTTAAATAATTTACCCTTCGACAAATAATTTGATAATTACAATAATTACTTTATAATTAACAATTCTATAGTTACCATAATTATTTATGTTAAAAGAAACTATATTACTGATACACGTGCGATGATTATATTAAAAATATATATAAATTCAACGTATTAAAAATAGCAAATAGAACCAAATAATATTTTCCTCAATCTGTTTATAAGAACAATTGTTAAATAGTGTGAATGTTCATTAGTATACACGTATCATTATTTACTGTAAACAAAAATTTATTATAAATTATCAATGGCGACAAAAGAACAATAATTTATAATTATAATTATAAAAATCAAAATAGTAAACAATTAACATAAAAAAAATACTGAAAACATCATTAATTAGATATTGTATGTTTAAAACTCATCACCACAAACATGCGGCTGAATTCCATTGTTCATATGTATCCATGAATATCACAACATGACCAAAGTCTCATGCACNTGTTCATATGTATCCATGAATATCCGTGCGAGATGAAAGTCTCATGCACGGTTTTGAATGAGAGAAAGAAGTGAGGAATCCTCTTTTCGACTCTGACTCTCCCACTCCAGTCGTTGCTTCATTGAGTTTGCGTACTCGAGTGATTGGTGCCTCGAACCTACCACGAACACCATCAGCGGCTCATTAAAGCTCGATTCGCATCAATTTTATCATCAAAATAAATTTAGTTTCAACACATCATTTTGATATTCTTAAGAAGTGTAGAATTTTACCATATAAAAGCCTGAATCTTGCATCCATGTCTTCAATCAACATAATCTTATACATAAATCCACTTGGTTTTTTTCATCTTGATAATTAGTAGAAACTAATTTGGGATAAAGTTTTTTGCCAAATTGAAAATATAATAATGATGTTTTAGTTGTATGATAAAAATATATGAATTATATAGATGGATAAAATTAATTATATACAGAAAATGTAATTATTTACCTAGAAACTATAGTGAAAATTATGAGAGGTGAGTGACTATTGTGAAGAGGTTTATGCCAATTATGACCTATAGGTATTGTACATATATATAGTAGTGATTTAGGTTTTCTGTAAAAAAATATATTAGGCAATAATGCATTTACTAAAATTGATTCCAAAAATAAATTTTGATGATACACTTGACCAAAATAAAATAGTTAGAGTTATATTCTCATTAAATTAGAAATATTCTGATATAAATTTCGGTGATACACTTGACATATTAGTTTACCACAATATTAAATGTAATTTGTAGATATGTTTTGTCGAAAATAACCTTACAATTTCTCTAGACATTAGACTAATTTCCAATGGAAAATGATGTAATATAACACATCATTGTAAGGTTATTTTCATACTAAAGTTATCTTTTTATTATATAGAAGATTAGTTGATGAGAATTATCTAACTTATTCCTTTGGAGTCAAAGATACATTTTTTACGCTCTTCTTTTTTAAATGAATTTGAGCCCTACAAATGTGCACCAACTACATTTCTTAGACCTTATGTCTCATCCAGAAGTTTTGAAATGGAAGCAAAGATAAATTTAAAATTAATTGGAATCAAAATGAATTGGTTTAGACTTAATGAACCAACCAAACCTCGTACGGTCAAACTGAATGAACCAACCCTACAATCAAATGTTTAACATCATTTCTTCTTCATCCTTCGAATTGGATTCAATGAAGAAAAGCAAGTGTTCATGACCCCGTGTTGAAACTACGACGATTTGAACATTTCAGTGAAGTCGTGGTGGCATGCTCACTTTGCTCCATCTTCAGATTAAACTCTTGAGTTTGAAGGTTATTTGACTTGAAGAGCAAGTTAAAAAGGTGAAAATGATTTGGTGTAGAGCTTGTTAGATGTTTAGCAAGACTGTTACGTGATGTTATAATAATTTGGTGTACAGTTTAGACTTTTAATTTTTGTATTGAGCTTGTTAGACGTTGATTAAGGCGATGATGTGAGTGAGGTGAGATTGATTTGGTATAGAGTTAGACTTATGATTTTCGTATTGGTGTAGAGCTTGTAAGATTTTTGATTTTCGTATTGATGTATAACTAGCTAAACTTATTTTTATTTTTGCAGATTCAATAATCACCAGTGTTTATTACGACTATAGAGGGTGTTACGCTGAAACTGAAGAAGGGTATTGGTGGAATGCGAAGGATGCTATTAACTATGGAGTAACGTTTAAAACGTCGAATATTTAGAATATCACTTACTTGGTATTAGAAGAAAATATACGAAAAAAGCTTGGTATGGATATAGGCACAAAGATGAAATTGAGTAACATCTCGTTGGTAGTTAAAGCAAGAAAGCAATCATATATTTTTGATTATGAGGATGTAGAAACTTACCTATGTAGCATGAGTGTGGGTTACTTAAGAAGTTTTTGGCATGTGGAAGTAAATAAAAGTGGTGAGGAGGAAGATTTAAGAGTAGTGCCAAGAAGTTCGTTTGGAATGAATTATGATGGTGAGATGGTTTTAATTGCTACAGCGAACAATGCGATTACTATACACGAGAAAGGAAGGTAACATGATGATCCCTTGGAGAATGATGGTGTTGGAGATTGTGTGAATATTTGTAGTAAAGAATTGGCATTGAATGAGTTTGTAGAGTGTGATAGTTATGGTCTTTATGAAAGTATTGAACTGCCTTGTGATCTTGTGATAGACAAGAGGAAGAAACCCAGTGTTTAGAGGAGTTCGAAGATGGCAGGGATCTAGAATTAAGCCAAGAATTTGTGTGTAAGGAACAAGTGAAAGATGTAGTGTTTAGAGTGTCACATATAGGATGTTATGACTACGATATGTTGAACTCAGATACTTGAAGATACTTGGTAAGATATCGTCAACGAGATTGTAAGTGGTACTTATGAGTGTCACATCAAGAAGGAAGTAAAGGTAGTTGGTCAGTTATAGTATATCAGAACATGCATTCTTGCTCTTAGGTAAGAGCGAGGACATCAAAAGTTAAAAGAAAAAGGATCTTCAGATGCAATTTCATGTGTTGTGAGAGAGGATTACCCTGATCAATTGGATACTCTTCCTGCTAAGTCTCTTATTATTTTGGTGCAAGGATAGGTGGGAGTGAAGGTGTCATACAACACTCATTTAAGAGGGAGAAAAGCTGATGTTGTTGTGCGTGGCCATCCATACGATGGTTACAAAATGTTGCCTTCGTATTTGTTGGTCTTGGAGAAAACACATATTGGCATTGTAAAAAGATTGGTTTTAGATGAAAAAAACCGGTTCGAATATTTAGTCATCGCATTGGGAGATTGTATCAAGGGGTTTAGGGGCATTATGGAAATGTTTAGTGTGAATGCAACTTTCCTAAAACTGTACATGGTGATTTTTTTTATGTTTGCCACAACTTATATCTAAATCGTGATGTTTGTTTTGGTTTTTATTTAGGTAAGTTTGTTACGTGACTTTTTTTTGTTTTTGTTCAGGTATGTTTGTTACGTGGCAATTGTGCTAATTTTTATCTGGTACCCTTGTTACGTGACGCTGGTTTTGGTTTTTAATTGGGTATGATTGTTACATGACTTTTGCTAAGTATTATTGTAGACTTGGATTAAAATTTCAAGCATATTTGGCTACATTAATTTGAAACGTTTTTAAAAGGTATATTATTTTTTCTTGCGGCCCAATAGGTCTTATCTTCATTGGTTACATAATTGATTACTGGTCCACTTAATTTTTTTTTGTTATACTACAAGATTTTAGAGTATTGATAGCACTTGGATATAGTGTTTTGGTTGGTTATACTATCTTTAATTTAGCTGGGTATTTAAGATAGCGTTTCTTAATTTTGAAACGCTATCGTTTTGATCGCATGGAAAAAAAATATTGACCCGCCAATTTTTATGTTTGGGGCCTGTGTTTTAATAGCATGTACCTAAAATAAAGGCTATCTTAATATACTTTTATTTGTAAGTGGCCTTTAGCCTAGTAGCAGGTGGTAAGTCCACTAAAGGTAAGCGCACTTGCACATCCAGGGATCGAATCATGCTTCCTGCATTATGCAGAAATTTGGCTAATGGGCCGACCAGTTGTGGCCCAATGTTAGACAAAAAAAAAAAAATTTTATTCAGTCTCACCGGAGGACGACCACCTGCTACTTTTATTCATTCACAATTACTCCTTTTACTCTCCTTTTCTTTTTTTTACGAAAATGGGGTCCACACCATCCCATATTAAATTGCCAAAAAATTGAATTGGTTTAAATTAATTGGTTGTGCAAAAATTGGATTTGAACCAAAACCAAAATCAATTGGTTTAAACTAAATGAACCTGGTTCGGTTGCTTCCTCCTTCTTCCTCGTACCAACCACGTACAGACGAAATTAATGATGAAACCTACCAAAATTTAACGTTATTGCTTTAGAGATCATCATTCTTTAACATCAATCGGACCCGTTGTGACGATTCTGGTACAACATAGTCAAAGATTCCGATGGAGATTCCGGCGAGGTTTTCATGGCGTGCTCGGCTGGATTTGCACCATATTCAACTTCAACTCCATCGTTAAGCATTTAAGGGATATCCAAGTGAAAGAGGTAAGAATGATTTAGTGAAGAGAAAGTTAGAGTTGTCAGTTATGTATTATGTGAGGAAGAAGATGGTGTTACGTGAGAATGAGTTGGTGTTACGTGAGAATGAGTTGGTGTTACGTGAGGATTAGCTTGGTGTAGATCTTATATTTTTCATTTATGTATTGAGCTTGTTAGACGTTGAGCAAGGCGAAGGTGTTGTGAGTGAGATTTATTTGATGTAGATCTTAGATTTATTTGATGGAGTAATGTTTAAAACATCGAGGATATCACTTATTTGGCCTTAGAAGGAAATATTCGGAAGAAGTTTGGTACGGATATAGACACGAAGATCAAATCAAGTTACATTCTGTTAGTAGTAGATGCAAAAAAGCAATTGTATACTATGATGATGAGGATGTAGAAACTTTTTATGTTGCATAGATGTGGGTCACTTAGGTTGTGTTTTGCGTGTGGAAGTAAATAAGAGTATCGATGAAGAGGACTTAAGAGTATATTTTTTGGAAATTATTGTAGACTTTGGATGCTTATAGACTTTGATTAAAATTATGGTCAAATAAGTATATTGAGTCCTGTTTATTGTAGAATTTTATTTACATTTAGATCAAGTATTGGATTGTTTTTATTAAAGGCCCATTATGCTTTATTTGTGATTTTGGTGTTTTTATTGTGCCTTGTCAAAAACGAATTCATTTTGCGCATGAGTAATAATCTTCTCTTCCCCTCACTTTCTCAAACTGAAGCAAAAAGTCAAGAGTCCCACTTTATGTTCATATGTTGTCTGATCGTGTTAGTGTCAGATTGTAATTGAGTCTTTGTCATGACACAACATAAAGATATCATGTTAGTGTCAGATTTTAATTGAGTTTGTGTCATGACACAACATAAAGGTATCAAACTCATTTTTTAATGTAAAAAAGACAGCAACATAAAGTTAAAATATTATTATTAAGATCGAAAAGATTCATCGGTGAGCTTCATAATTTTCGTGTGATTCATGTTTACTATTATTAAACCAACCGGTTTATTGATTTTGTTACGGTTGAGCTTCATAATTTTGTTTACGAATTAACATAATTTGTTGAAATTAAACTTTATATATTCGGTTGGTTAATTCACTAAAGAGTTTACACATTCAATAATTCAATTTCTATCTAACATTGTGTGATTTCACACCGGTACACATTCAATTCCTTTGGTTTTTTTCGGTTTGATAAAATTTCATCGTTATTTTTTGGTTCTTTAATGAAATCGATTGGTTTACATTAACATTACCCCTTACCAACATATATCTTTCAAGTTATTCATATGTCCATAAGGTATTGCTTAATATTGTTGTTGGTTCACATAAAATATTGATATTATTGGTTGGTTTGACATAGTATCAACACATGATCTCACAAATTTTAACTTCATTCACATTATAATATAACAATCTAACCTTTAAGACAACATTCTAAGCCGTATGATGATTTGTGTTTCATTTGAATTATGGATACATCACACTTTGTAGTAACAATCATTACTATATATCTTTAGTTTGTTACTAGTAACTACATTATGAAATCAAAAGTGAATATGCTAGTGATAATTTTAAAGTACATGCTTGTAATCATAAACCATATACTATAACATCATAATGTGATTGGTTCAACTAATTATGATTAATTAATAGTACGGTTAACTATAAATTTGCCAAAAATAGCAAAAAAATAACTATATGTATTTTTACCTAACCATATAATTAATATAACTATAGCACCAAAATCCAAATTTTTGAAATTTTATCACTAATAATCTTGAATTCTCCCACCAATCAAAATTTTATAATATTTGATTTTCTTTCACTTGGATCGGATCAAAATTTGTATATTACATATATTTTCCAAATATTTTCGGAAAAAGAATCTGAAAAATCTGAAAATTTTGAGAATATTTGTTGTTCCTAAGTTTCAATAACTTAAGTTGCTTAGTGTTGTTTATGTTTAGTTTATAACAAGTCATGTTATACTCTATGTTCCATTTTATTTTTTAATATTTCTATTTAATTTTGGACTAAATTCAAACAAGTCATGTACATTTATTTGATCGAGAATAACCAATAAGTATACATAACCTAACAAATAAGTAATTATTGGATCCTAATAAATCTACAAATAAGTACTTTATCGGATCTTAATAAGGAAAAAATAATTGCTAGAGAATAAACAATTGTCTAATAAAGCCGTTAATAGCAAAGAAAAAAAATGAAATTCTACATTACTGAACCAATAAGTCTATTTTACTTAACCACTACATACCATAACAATAAGTCTAAATCAGTCTAACAGCCTTGTTGCTTCTTTGACGGTCTTGTAACCTTGGTTCAAATCCTGTAAATGGTGTCTCGAGTATAACCGCTCTATTTCCTCTTTTTTGCTTTTGACCCTGACTTGTCCCTTCTGCAAAGACTACCAACAATTACAATGTAGATCCAAATCTTAGAAATATGAATTACTTTCAATAAGCAATAATTAACAGAGAGTTCTGCAGTACTTTTTGCATATCCAAATCTCAGAAATATGAATTACTCTCAATAAGCAATAATTAACAGAGAATTCGACATCTATGAGGTAAGTAGAAGATTCAACCAACGAATAATGATAAGAAACAAATATTTACGTTGTATTCGTTACCATCAAATTTAACTATAGTCATCATTATTCCAAAACAAAAAATTTTCAGTTTAACTTAGCATATTTGGATTAACTTAACACGTTCTCAAACAAACACGTTCAAGGAAGAGAAAGTGGAAAGGATAGCTCAGGAAATAGCAAAATCATATACTTTCCTTTCAATTTAACTTAAGATTAAACTCATACCAAATCAGCAATCCAAAACTACCACTAAAATCAAATCCCATAGAACTATCCGACATACAATGGAATCCACTTAGAATACGAGACAGTTACCCTATCTGTTTCAGAATCATTTGCTTCTTGTCTCTAGGGGTCTTCAATCCGGATTTCGGTTCGGTTTCGGTTTGGTTTTTGATTTTTCGATTCATAAAAAATATCTAACATATTTAAACCATATATATAATGGTTTGTTTTGGTTTGGATAATCTCGGTTTTTGGTTTATTGTGTTTTATACCAAAAACCATAAATTTATTTAATTGAATTAAATTCTGATATTAAATTATAAATAAAAATTACTATAACATTAAATATAAAAATTAATTTTTCATAAGTATGATATCAGAAATAGTGTGATGTTTAATATTATATAAAACTATTTGTTAAATTGTCAAAAAAAAAAATGGGTGCACAAGAAAAAAAATCTAAATAACTAATATTTATAAGTTAATACTATATTATACTATTATATATTAGAACTAGATCATTATGTATAATTATATGCGTTGAATATTTTACATGTATATCATTATAGTATAACTAATATATATATATATATATATTATCTTATAATATTATAAATAAGCGGTTTTGTTCGGTTTGATTGGTTTATTACCAAACCATATCCGTATCCTACAGTTTTGATAATATTGAATCATAACCAAAAACCAAACCATATTGTTATTTTCGGTTCAGATCGGTTCGGTTCGGTTTTACCAAATTGAACAGTCCCTACTTCTCTCCTCGATTGTTCGCCAGTGGTATCCTGAACCACTCCCGGTAATATCACCAAACTTTGATAAAGTTAAAACCATTCCAAATTCTAATACTTACATAATCAGACAAAAACTGAGGGAACACGATTTCACATACAACCAATTGAATCTAAATTATCGAGTTTGAGATAAAATCTAATCCCAAAAACGAATCAATTTATTTTAACAAAAATCAAAATCGAATCAAAACACAAGGATTCGAGTATTACCGTGTCTGTTTCTTCTTCTTCTCCATTGGCAACATGAGTTTCTTCTTCTTCGATTCCTTCTTCTACATCTACTTCTACTTCTCCTTTTACTACTCCGTCTGTGCTTTCCTCTTCCTCCTCCTATGTCGCTTCTCCTTCTCCTACTAATTCTTCTTCCGGATCTTCTTCTACTTCTCTTTCCACTACTTTTTTTTGTTCTACTACTTCAGGATTTTTGATTGCTTCCTCAACTTTTTCCGGAGGAGGATCCAAGCGAACTGGAGCAGTTTGGACAATTATCCTAGGGCCACTTCACCTATACCTTACCGCGTTATGTTCTCGCCATGGTGATTCTCCGACGGCGATGGATTCCGATGGCGATTGAGATTTCTTTTTTGTTCCTTCGTCGCCGTCGATGAGTGAAAAAATAATTTGTTGAGAATAAATGAATTGGATTGGGTAAAGAGAGGATTTGTCATTCAACCGGTAAAATTGTAAAAGTTTTGGTTAACTCGGTTAGTAAATAATTATTCTGGTTTATTTGTGGTTGATTGAAATGGATCCGATTTTTCAATTGGTAACGGGTTTGGTCCCAAAAACAACGGTCGGGTCATGTAAATAAACCTAACATCTGGGGCATAAGAGTAATCAACCACATTTGTAAAAGAGGAGAGTGTTAATGATCTTTCCGCTATTGATCCCTCGCGAGACTTAAAATTTTTTTTTTCCATTCCTCAAAAAATTAGGCTCGAAACCTAA
This sequence comes from Lepidium africanum, assembly GCA_900406405.1. Lineage (NCBI taxonomy): Eukaryota > Viridiplantae > Streptophyta > Magnoliopsida > Brassicales > Brassicaceae > Lepidium > Lepidium africanum. The sequence continues at coordinate 250 of OVAX01004520.1, read as the reverse complement.
ATTTCATTCTCATATCTTTTAACTTCAACAAACAAATTCAGACAAGATTTTCCAAAGGGTTAAGCTTTGTTATCAACCTCCTTGGATTGAATCAGTTTATCTTCATCACTGCTCCTAAATTCTCCTTCTCTACGATCCTCAAATGATGTGATCGTGAGTAGTACGGAAGCTAAAGCTAAGGATGAACCAGAGCTGGTAGGACCAATCACACGTTCGAGAGCTAAGGAGTTGGCTAAGGAAGCTCACTCAC
>OVAX01004519.1:0-12912 GCA_900406405.1 Lepidium africanum | reverse complement strand
AAAGTGGTTCAAAGAATTGAAATTCAAAATAATTTCTAGGCAATACTTTGTTGTTGTTGTTTAATATTCAATTCCAAATGTCTGATTTTTCATATTCAATTCAAAACGTGAAACATAAAACATTGATTTAAAGACAATTATTTGAAAAACATAGGTTTTAACATTTCTAAATAATACATCAAAGCAAATATCAAAAACTATTCTTTACACGCNAAAGCAAATATCAAAAACTATTCTTTACACGCAAATGTTCTAAAATATCAATTGATAAAATAATTATGTTTTCAAGATATCTGACAAACTCTATGATAGTATCGATAGATAAAACAATGGAGACGACGAGGATTTGGAAAACAAATTAGTATGCTACATCGTGGGATATCTTCTTCTGGAAAATCGAACGTGTCTTCATACAATCCCAATAATCGAGGACCAATAGCATATACTTGTCACAGAAATGTCTCTCCTAAATGTCTGTTTAAATGAGGACTATTGATGTCATCTCTTAATAATTCTAGCATTCTCCTACCGGCCTCATACTTTCCAGAACATATAGAGAACACACCAACAGCAAATTTGGCATATACAACATGTTCCTCTGCCTTACGCATCAAAGCAATACTTTCATCAGATGGACCAATCTTGATTGCAAGTCTCAATCCTTCCAAGTATTGAGCAGTTCTATTTCTTACATTCAAACATTTCTCAAATATAGGCCGATATATAGTACCTATATTTACTTTTTCAGGGATATTGATGAATTCTTCTAAGTTAGCTTCACGTAATACTTCATCTTTATACACTGCATCTCTGTCGTCGCATCCACTTAGAAGGAATGAACCAAGATCTCTAAATCACGTTTTCCTATATTTTGCACTACTTGAACTAACACATCTTTTGGTAGTGATACCATTTTCTCAGAACTTAATCTGTTAAAACAAAAAAAATTTAGACTCGATAAGTTTGTCTAAATTACAAACATAATATAAAAAAATTTAGTTACAACTCACCTATAAAAGAAACATAATGAACTACGATTTAGAAGAAAGCGACTGTTCATTACAACAACTAAAAGAACACATACCTACAGATTCTGGGGTTTAAAAATATGTCTTTTCAATCGAACTCGAACCAATATGTTTCACTCGAACTCATCCTTTTTTAAAAAGATGTCATTTGGTCTTTCCAACAAATAATAAATGTTAAAGTGAATTGTCAAAACAGTAATTCATTTCCTATCTTAATTTCATTTTTTAAAAACTAAAAATTAAAATTTTTTATCTTTTAAACTGTTGATATTTCCATCCTACCAAAAAAATAAAAATAAATAGAAAGTAAAACAATAAAAAAATTTTAATTTATATATATAAAATAGCAGTAATTATTATAAAGTAAATTTGTTCATAAGTAAAAAATAACAATTATCCATTCTTAATGTATTAGAATTAGACCATATGAGATAGCTCAAATGTTCGGTTAGACCAAATTTTTCCAATGCGAAATGAGATATACCCATTGCTAATGTTCTGCTTTTCCACTATGAAGCCAAATAGGAAAGTCTTTCCAAACAAATCACTGATTACGAGAGGCATTCTTTCAGGGTATTCAATCTACACATTGTAGATCATAAAAGTAATATTATAAGTATGATGAAAATTTTTAAAACAAAAACATTACAAATTATACTATAAATAACTTCCGTGTATTACCTCACCAGAACGGTCACTTAATAGATTNATACTATAAACAACCTCCATGTATTACCTCACCAGAGCGGTCAGTTAATAGATCATTTCCTTGTTTTCCTAAAAGTTCATAGCAAAACTTTCAGACAATGTATATTTAGTCTCACCAGTATCATCTATTATTCGCAAATTCAGCTTTAACCTAAAAAATTGAACATAACATGAATATATTATATATAGCAAATGAATGCTATCTAAAAATAAGAAAAAATATAAATGTAATGAATTTACGTTACAGTCACTGATTCTGTTTCCTTCGTGCATGTATGACACCAAAATGAATCATATTTTTTAGGAAAGTCAGCATCCATGATACCTAATGGTAAACACGGAATCGCGGCATCATTACATATGTTGCAACAAAAATAATACCACTGTGGCTTCCATAAATCAAGTTCCATAACGGTACACATAACATATAAACCTAAAAACATTCGTAATTCTATTATAAAAACATAGCCACAGTGGTATTACTCTTGACCCACGCTAAACAAACATCTCGACCCATAGTACGTGATTCCTCGACTGTCGTACATCACATCCTCGACCCGCAGTACATGGAATCTCGACCCGTAGTACATGATTGTCTCGAACCGCGGTACATGATCTCCCGACCCACAGTACATGTCTGCCTCATCCTGTGGTACGTGAAAACCTTCCCACGGTACGTGCCTAACGACCTGATAGCCTTCCCGCGGTACGTGCCTAACGACCCGATAGCTTTCCCGCGGTACATACTCCACTCTCTGTTGACTTTTCCGGAGCTGCCGTTGACCCGACCTTCCGTACATGATTTCTCGACATACGGTACATGCCTCTCGACACGATGGCTGTACATCGGTCCATACCTCATAACCGTTGACTTTCATGTCAAAATGTTGACTTCCAACAATGCTTTCCCAATGCATTCCTATAGCTTTTTCTTGGTATTTCTCATCCTTGGTAACTTCTTGGACCTTCATTGAGTCTTCCAAAACCGCCTTTTTGAACTGCCTTGCTTCCATTTCGCAATGAAAAGTGATTCAAAGAATTGAAATTCGAAATAATTTGTGTCAAATACTATGTTGTTGTTGTTTAATATTCAACAATTCCCACACGCGGGTCCACAAATTCCAAAAATATATGGATTAATAATCTGATTAATAGAATAGGTAATCTTTTTTCTTTTTTTTTATTTAATTTCTGAAAGAATTAAACATAAGGATTAATAACCTTACATTTATTCTAAATAACTAAAATAAACAAAGCACTTCTATATATTCAATCTCCTTTATTCTTTTCACTAAGAATGTACGCTTTTTTTGTTTGTTTTAGTTTGAACTTAGAAATCAAACAAAGTATTAAAAAAAGTCGATGAATAATCAATGATCAGTTCAAATATAGTATGGAAATAAGAGTAAAACCTACTAAAAATTCCATAAATAAAATATGAAAAACGAAAGCAAACATAAAAAATGAAGAAACTAAAAATATAAGGGAACAATCGAAACACAAAGTATTATTCCTCATCATCATACACCAATTCCTTCTTTAAATCTTTGTCATCAAGAAGAGACTTATTTAGTTCAACACATAATCTCTTAGTCGAAGATGATGAAGATCCATCAAACGAATCAGACGACACGCTATCTTCTTTTCGCTTTAGTGGAGTCGAAGTAACCGACTGAATGTCTTGAAAAGAATCAGTGCTAAGCACATCGGTTTGATCAAGTGTTCCGATTAGGTTAGATACTTTAAATGTATTATTACCATTCTGAAAATTATCCTTGTCAATGCTAACCACAAACTCGAAACACTTACCCACAAAATTTTGGATAGGATCAGGTAGATTTTTTGGATCTTCAATCTAACAAAACAACAAACAAAAGCAGAATTCACAACTAATCATATAGTAGATATAAATTAAAGACATGTAAACAAACAATATTAACCAAAGAGTCGAACATACCTCATCAAAGATACCATTCAATAACTGAAATGCACTCTGGTTTATAATCTCCACTACAATATTATCCCACAGCATACACTTTGTTGTTCCAGATTTATCGGAGACATACAAATAGAGCTTGAACCTACATAAAAATCAAAAAATATCACAAAATGAAAATAAAATAAAATTAATACCATAAATTCAACGAACAAAACAAACAAACACGAATTATTATTATACCTTGGAGTAACATCCGTTGATTTTAGTTTGCATCTTTCGCACCGAAAAAACTTTTTCTCATCTTTTTTACCTTTATTGTCATCCTCTTTTTTGGGCACAATGTATACAATTTTACTATATTGCTGACAACTAAAATAATACCAAGACCAATTAGTGTCGATTGCAGTAACTTTGCATTTGATCTTACATTGAAAAACCTATAAAACAAAATTTTAAAACAAATATTAGGATCGACGATAATTTCAAAAAAAAAAATAATTAAATTAATAAATCAAATAACCTCATTCATCTCAAGCATGTCTCTAATACTTTTGAATTCAACAAAAGCTAGTGAATCTTTATCTTTTATAAAGGACGAAATGGAATGGCGCTGAACACACTTAGCATCATCCGGCAAACTGAAAATTTTTCCAGATCGATAACAGTAAAGAACTAATACGAAAGCGGGTCAAGACATCCAATATTTATATATATTAAACCTACTTATTTGTTTATAGCTCTTGACAAAATTATCAAAACTTGAGATGTATCATAAGCACTCGCAACTTGAATTTCTCCTGTAAATAAATATTCAAAAAGAAATCAAGACACAAAGATAAATATAAATAATAAGATTAACAGAATTAATACCTTGATAAATACTAATTTTTGCAAATCGAATCAAGCATGTAACCACTTGACCATCCGATTGTTCATAAGCATCAAACAATGTTTGAGCAAACTTTCCCCATAGCGTACACGGTATACGTGTGTCACAACAAATAAAATATACAACTACATTATAAGATAATCTGATTTAAAGTATATCATTAATCAATAAAAAAAGACCTTGCATTTACCTTGCATCCCGGAGATGGAATTGGATCTTTAACGTCGGTTTGTTATTGACCATGATAGACCTCATCTCGCCAGCGTTAAGTACTTGACCAAGTACATCTAAAAAAAAATTAAAATAAAAAATATACATAATACAATGAACCAAAAAATTTAATATGAATACAAAGAAACCGTTAATCAAAAATAAGTAAACTTACCAATAAGATAGTCTGCATCCAAACGATTTTGAACAATGTCAGCGAAATTAATGAGATGCAAGTATAAATCATTAGATTTTGAAGATACTTTGACAATGATATTGCTTCATTAATGTTAAGCCTGAAAGGATGATCGGTAGCTTTGTACTTCCCTCCCGATTTCGCTAGGCTGAAATTCTCTATAACCAACCAATTACCTTCTTGAACATAATAAGAAAACTTACACACTTGACTTTTTTTATCGCAACATGAATAAGAGATCCCTGTAAAATTATGCCAAATTAATAAAATTTAGAAACATAAAAATTGTTGAATACCAAGAATAAAACAACGAAAACGGAAAACGTACCAATTCATCAGATACGATCATGTCGATGTTGTTATCAACATAGGCAGCAGAAGGTTTCCATGCATGCAGAACTTTTACACAAATTCTCCATTGAGTCTTGAATGGTCTGAGATCTGCAACTGGAGTGTAAGAAACCATTGATTTGTTAGTCAATTTCTTCTATGCACTATGAAAAGATAACAAATAAGAAAAGTGATTTGAAGGTTAAAGACTAATGGACTATATATAGAGTACGATTAGGGTTACTATTACGGTTTACTGGATATGTCAAACTTAAAAGATAAGAGATTATCGTAACAACGAAATCTAAAAATATTACTTCTGGAATTGAGCTGGCCAATGAGACAGCTACCACTAACGTTTAGCTCGATCACATTTCCAAAGTTGGCATCGCATGTGATACCATCCCAAGAACAACAGTCGCTGTTATTCGTCCATGACTCCGTCTTCGGAAACCCATCATAAAGACCACCGTCACATGGCTTAAAAATCTTGAACTCATTTTTAAAACTTGATAAGTGCATCTCTTTGCTCAGGATGACAAAAGTGTGTAGGAGTTGCAAACACTATAAAATTGAAAACTAAGAGAAGAGAAAGAGTATAATGAATGAAATCATTTGAATTCCAAGAGCCTTTCATTTTTATAAGTTTTTTTTACTGTTTTTGATTATTTGTGATGATAATATGGTTTCAAGTTCATCTCTTTATATACAAAAATAAAAGATAATAATACAAAGCTTCATTGACTAAGTAGTATTTATACAAGTGTTCTTTACGTTCTACGCATTGACTCAAAATCTTCTCCAGTCATTCGATCTAAAATCTTCTTTTTTTTTTTGTCAACTTTACTTTTATAATTGGATTGGCAAGAACCAATTCATAGTCGAAATCCATAGTCAAAATTCATATTCTAAAAGGAAGAATCGAACTCTGGTGCAAGAAAAAAACTAAAGTGGCCACACTACTACTGGACCATACGTCTTCCATCTTCGGCCTGTTAGTCGTGACAATGAAAGTGACTTGACGATCGTTGATCAGATGAAGATAAACTCAAAGATAGAAGGATCGTGAAACGAAGAAAGAAGGTGCAGAGACGAAGTTGTCTTCTGGACTTAAGCAATTAGCCTTCGTCAACACCGATTTGTGTATCACCTCAAAGCAATCACTCAACCTTAACTCTGCAACCGACTGAACCCACGAGATAGTTCATACGGTTTCAAGATTCATGATCATACATCCTCAGCTCGAGAAAGCTTCGGTAAAGAAGAAGAAGAAGATCATCAAAAACAGAGAGAACAGAGAGAATAGGACTTATCTTTAGAGTTGCAGAGGATCTTGATCCTCTTATCTAGTTAACCGAGATCTGTGCAACTTGAAATAGATTGTATCTTATCTCTATCTCCGTTTAATTTGTTATCTTATCTTCTTCTTTATATGTTTGTATTGAGTTGGTTAAAATCAACGTTTATAGAAAATAGAGAACACGTGTACTTGTTCATACAGTTTAGATCGAGTTCCCTTTTACATTCTGTTCTTGTACATGTAGATATATATTTACATATGTATACATCAAAACAGAGCATATCGGCAACTGATCTTATATACATATAAACAATACCTCCTTCAATCCCCCACTTGTTTATAATGTCCATGAGCTTAATCCGACTTGATGATGTCCATTGGACTTGAATCATTTACTATGAATCTATGCAACAGAACGTTTAGAACATTCATTTAGTTTTTTCAAACGTGTAAGGTGATATCTCCCTATGTTTCTGCAATTTTGCCGAACATGATATCATCATCACTGGTATCTCTTTGAACAAATACTTCTCCTTTAGAGTCATTATACTTCAACTATAGTTTGAGTATACATCTCTACTTGAGTCTCGTTTCAAAGACATATATACACATACATATATATATATATATAACATCATTCCGAGAAGATCAGAATACAGTTTTGAACCTTGAGCTGCTGTGTCTATACATAAATATACAGATCTGTTGCAGAGGTAACTAGTGTCTGATTTACTCTTGATGTTCATTCAGACCCATAGCTCTTGCAGTGTTCAGGAGCTTATGTCCACACAAAGCTTTGGTTAAAGGATCTGCAATGTTATTATCAGACTTAACATACTCCAGTGAGATTGAACCAGTTTCTAACAAACTCCTTATCACCTTATGTCTCAGTCTAATGTGTCTCTTCCTGCCGTTGTATAGCTTATTCATAGCTATTGCCATAGCTGCCTGATTATCACATCTAATTGAGACTGATGGACAAGGCCTTGCTATCATTGGAAGATCAGAGAGCACATTTCTCAACCAGTCTGTTTCTTGAGCGACTAGTTCCATAGCTATTATTTCAGACTCTATGGTCGATCGTGCTATGCAAGATTGTTTAGTTGACTTCCAAGCAACTGCTCCACCACCTATAGTGAATACAAACCCGCTTGTCGAACTAATCTCATCATTGTCACTCACCAAATTTGCATCACAGAATGCTTCTAATACACAGGAACTCCCATTATACAACAGACTCCAGTTTTTTGTATTCTTCAAATATCTCATGAGTCTGTCTAATGCTTTCCAGTGGTCTTTACTGGGATTATCTGTGTACCTGCTCAATCTACTTACTGCATATGCTATGTCCGGCCTCGTGCAGTTCATGAGGTACATTACACTACCTAGTATCTTTGCATACTTAGACTGATTTACACTCTTTCCTCTGTTCTTACACAAATGGATTGCAGGGTCATATGGTGTTCTTGCTCCACTCCTTTCCCAGTAGTTGAATTTCTTCAAGACCTTTTCTACATAGTGAGCTTGAGACAACCTGAATCCCTTATCGTTCTTTGAAACCTTTATTCCAAGAATCACATCTACCTCTTGCAAATCTTTCATACTGAATTTTGTGCTTAGGAAATCCTTCGTTTCATTCACTATTTCCATGCTCTTTCCTAAGATGAGCATATCGTCCACATAGAGACAGACAACAACGTAGTCTCTTCCCGTGGATTTGCTGAAGATGCAGGTGTCTCCACTGTTTGCTGTGAATCCGAATTCATACAGTGTTGAGCTGAATTTCTCAAACCATTGTTTGGGAGCCTGCTTTAATCCATACAAGGATTTCTTCAGTTTACAAACTTTGTGTTCTTGTCCTTCTACTATGAAGCCTTCAGGTTGATGTATGTATATCTCCTCTGTTAAGTCTCCGTTCAAGAAGGCTGTCTTCACATCCATCTGATGAACAAACAGTTTATGATATGAGGCTATACTTAACAACAACCTTATTGAGGCTATCTTGGTTACCAGAGCATATGTGTCAAAGTAATCCACTCCATGGATTTGTGAATATCCTTGAGCAACTTGTCTGGCCTTGAACTTGTCAATAGAGCCATCAGATTTTAATTTCCTTTTCAGAATCCACTTGCACTTCATTACTTTACACCCTTTGGGAAGCTCTGTTAGCTCCCATGTGTGATTTGAAGTAATGGATTGGAATTCATTGTTGACTGCTTCCTTCCAAAATACTGCATCCACAGATTTCATGGCTTCAGAATAGGACACTGGATCTTCTTCTATCAGGAAAGTGAACACAAACTCCTCACTCAATTCGTCTTGTTCTGCTATGAAGTTTGTGATGAAGTCTGGTCCATAATCTGTTGATGTTCTTGACCTCTTACTTCTTCTCAGACTCATTTCATCGTTTGTGTCTTCTGTCTCCTCTTTTGACCTTTTATTATTCACGGATCCTGCAACTGAGGTTTTACCTTTGATTTTAAATGGAAAGATCTCCTCAAAGAAATCAACGTCCCTAGATTCCATCACATGTCCCAGAACCTTAGTGGTTGGATCAAAGGTCAAACATCTATATGCAGCTGAGTTATGAGCATATCCTATGAAGACTGCATCAATCTTTTTTGATCCTATATTAGATCTTTTGAATTTTGGCATTCCCACTTTGACTAAACACCCCCACGTTCTAAGATAGGAAATATTTGGTTTCATTCCTTTCCATATTTCATACGGCGTTGATGTAAGTCCTTTATGTAGAACTTTATTGAGCAGATAGCAAGCAGAAAGAATGGCTTCCCCCCACAATGCATCAGGTAAACCAGAACTGAGTAACATGGCATTCATCATGTTCTTCAAGGTTCTATTCTTTCTCTCTGCAACTCCATTCTGCTGTGGAGTGTAAGGAGCAGATCTTTCATGTATTATTCCTTCTTTGATACAAAAAGACTTAAACTCCTGACTATCATACTCTCCTCCTCTGTCTGATCTGAGTCTTTTTATCTTTTTATTCATCTGGTTTTCAACTTCAGACTTATAGTTTTGGAACATGCTGAGAGTTTCATCCTTCGAACTTAATAGATACACTCTTGTGTACCTTGAACAGTCATCAATGAATGTAACATAGTATCTTTTCCCTCCTCTGCTTGTTGTATTTCTAAAATCAGCTAAGTCAGAGTGGATAAGGTCCAAAACTTGTGACGACCTGTGAATGGAGTTAGAGAATGGCTTTCTGAAGTGTTTTGCTTCAGAGCAAATCTCACACTTAGGTAGTTCTTTTCTTAATTTGTCATGTATCAGATCCATTTCACTCAGCCTTCTTATAGACTTCACGTTTAAGTGTCCTAATCTATTGTGCCAAGTTGAAAGATCACAGGACAAATACACAGAATCTATTATTCCATTCTCTGTTTCAAGTACAAACAGGTTTCTGATACAAAATGCTTTTCCTACGTATTCTCCATTCCTAGTTAAGACTAACTTTCCTGATTCAATTGTTTGCTTTAACCCTGCAGTCATGAGAAGTGCACCTGAGATGAGATTTCTGCGCATTGAAGGCACATAACTTCAAGTCAACTTCAAGTCAGCGTTTTCCCTGAGGATAACTTCAAGTCAACTTCACCAATTCCGGGAACCTTCAAAGGTCTTGCATCACCTAAGTATACTTTTTCACCAGAGGATTCATCCAAGTTTTTGAAGAGACTCTTCTGGTTACAAATGTGTCGAGTTGCACCAGAATCAATAATCCAATCAACCTTGTAGTTAGAGAGTTTGCTTCAGTCACTACAGCTATTCTGTTTTCTGTAAGATGAACTTTGTCCTTTGCTTCTTCTTTCCCTTTCAGCGGAAGCCTACAGTCTTGTTTCTTATGTCCTCTCTTATTACAGTTCCAGCATTTAATCTTCTTCTTGAAGTCTCCATTCTGGCCTGTAGAGGTTTTGCTTATTTTCTTCTTAGGTTTTACTTTCTCCTTTCCCTTATAACCAGAGCTTTCTACTACATTGGCGTCTGCAACACCTGTAATTGAAGCCTTAGAGACAGTCCCTGAGTAGTTCCTATTAGCATCTTCTATCATGATATCCGATATCAGATCATCAAGATTCCATTTCTTCTTGTCGTGTTTGAGTTTTGATCTGTAATCTCCCCAAGAAGAAGGCAATTTATCGATTAGTACCATAGCTGCAAGTTGATCATCAATTGGCATTCCTTCGGCTTGAATCTTTGAAACAATCAGTTCTTAGTCATGCAGTTGACTAAGGATCGGGGTGTCTTCCTTGATAGTAAACAAGGTCCACTTAGACGTTAAGTATTGCTTCTTTCCTACATCCTCTGAACCATACTTCTTCTTCAGATTACTCCAGATCTCTCTTGCAGACTCGTAATTGACATAGATGTCAAATAGCTTCTCTGAAAGATGTTTCAAGATGTGCCCTCGACAAGTTTTGTTTTGAATCTCTAAAGGAATCACAGGTTTTGACTTACTTAACGCAGCACCATCTGATTCTGCTATTGGCGTTTCAACTGTTGTTGGTGCATCTTCAAGGACTACATGATCAAGTCCAATTTCCTGAAAGAAGAACATCATCTCCTGCGACCATCTCCTATAGTTTTCTCCCGTGAGAGAGGCGAGTTTCGACATGTCCGGTATTGCTGTATACTACGCCATCTTCTTCGACTTTAGTCTTGTTAATTGCTTAAGATTGTTAGTCGTGACAATGAAAGTGACTTGACGATCGTTGATCAGATGAAGATAAACTCAAAGATAGAAGGATCGCGAAACGAAGAAAGAAAGTGCAGAGACGAAGTTGTCTTCTGGACTTAAGCAATTAGCCTTCGTCAACACCGATTTGTGTATCACGTCAAAGCAATCACTCAGCCTTAACTCTGCAACTGACTGAACCCATGAGATAGTTCATACGGTTTCAAGATTCATGATCATACATCCTCAGCTCGGGAAAGCTTCGGTAAAGAAGAAGAAGAAGAAGATCATCAAAAACAGAGAGAACAGAGAGAATAGAACTTATCTCTAGAGTTGCAGAGGATCTTGTCCTCTTATCTAGTTAACCGAGATCTGTGCAACTTGAAAATAGATTGTATCTTATCTCTACTCCGTTTAATTCGTTATCTTATCTTCTTCTTTATATGTTTGTATTGAGTCGGTTAAAATCAACGTTTATAGAAAATAGAGAACACGTGTACTTGTTCATACAGTTTAGATCGAGTTCCCTTTTACATTATGTTCTTGTACATGTAGATATATATATTTACATATGTATACATCAAAACAGAACATATCGGCAACTGATCTTATATACATATAAACAATACCTCCTTCACGGCCATCTAAAATCTTCATCTTAGACTATTCAATATAAATTTTTATAGGAAAGAAATCGCCTTAATTTTTTATATATTTATTAATTACTAGTAGCTGAAGATCATTCACCAACCAGAAGAGTGGCCAGCTTTCCTTTCTTACTAGGAGGAATTTCTCAGGTTAAGCTCCTTGTTTAGTTTTATCTCTCTTTCATTCCTAGACTGTTAAATCATAATGCTTATTCTCATCACATTAGAGAGGTAGCTAATGGTTTACTGTTGTAACTCTATTTCCCTTTGAGGTTTATACATTAGGAAATGAATAGAAACAAAATTAATTGAGAGTTGTTGTTTATGATCTTTCAAGTAATTGTATCCATGTTAATTTTAGTATTATTTATTACTGACATGTTATTAATAAAATTAATTTATTATGATTTGTTTATTGCAACAATAATTGTATTTTATATAAAATTGACATTATTCACTGCTTACATTTATATGTGTCTCACATTTGATTTCAGAATAATTAGGTATTTTCTAATAGAAATTATTAAAAATTGACATTGACCACTACTTGGGGAGATATACATATCGTCAGTTGTTTTTTTATGAAGTTTCATGTATGTAACTAGAGTTAGACAAAATGTGTGGCAAGTTGAATATAAAACCAAAGTAGAACGACTTTTAAGTCTTTGTGTTTCAATGTGAAGAACACTTCGGAGAAAGACTAAAGATTAGTTATATATAGTAAGTGCAGATATATTGTCAAGCTTCAAAGTGCAGATAATTCGACAATCCGATTAACACAAAAGGGATTGAAACTGAGTATTACATTTTATTAGAAAAATTCTTTTCTACAAAAAACAGATTTCTGTTAGGATTACTCTACTCGAGAAACCAACCTAAAACAACTCTAAAAATCGATAACATAGAGATTGAAATCACAAGTTCTAAAACTCCAAACCTAAGTTCTTGAACCTTGAATTACACTTGAGATCC
>OVAX01004518.1:0-12917 GCA_900406405.1 Lepidium africanum | reverse complement strand
GGGTTCAGAAAATCTTCTCAAGTGTGAAGGAATTCTTCTCCCAGCTTACAAAGACTAAAAAAATGCTGTAAAAGGTCTCTCTCAGATCTCTCCTCCTCTCCAAACGAAATAAGAAAAATAGTATTTATATGCTCTAAAACTCGCAGGTACAAAATAGGAAAATTAGGTTATCTCTTGTGGCTCCGCTGATCGATCAATCAATGGTTGATTGATCGATCACAGATGAGCGGTCGATCTCCAACATAGCTTGGTCGAGCATTACTTTTGGTGTTGATGTGATCGATCGATCATGAGGTGTGAGGTTGATCAACAGGTCTAGCGTTGCTCTAGCTGAAGAGAGTGATCGATCGAGCAATGGTTTGATCGATCGATCAACACTCTTTTGCTGAATCTCCAGAAAAATGCTCAAAATCCTTCCAAACGAAACTCCACGGGTATAATCCAAATTCTTCTCGTTTTCCACCTGAAAAGACTCTAAAATGCAGACAAAGACTCTGAAAATAAGTGAATTAATAAGCTCAAAACGGATAAAAATTGAGGTATATAAATTCCCCCAGACTTAGCTTCTTGTTTATCCTCAAGCAAAGAAAGAAAATACCAACAAGAAGATTCCACTCAAAGGAACTCATTCGTCATAAGACATTGCACATTACTCTCTCAGTAAACCAATCGATACTTACGTGTCAAAATCGAGACCACCTTGTACTTCCCCCAAACTTAGCAATTATCCCGGTTAAACTCCACAATCCAAAAGAGCGACTCAGATACACCATACCGACTACCTAATACATCTAGGTGCGGTCTCATCAAGGGGATATCGATCAAAGGACATAAGATTTCCTCTCCAGATTCTCAAAACTACCTTCAGTATGATTCCTTTCCTCTCATTTCATTCAACCAATTTCTCCTTACTTACTTAGAGTATCATTTTATTTTTTTATTGGTTGGTTCCTTGGTAACTCAAAGAATGTAACACGAGTAGCTTCATTGGAGTCTCTCTCGGTAAGCAACAATATTAAAGTGAAAAGGTTACATCATAGGAGTTATCCTCAAATTACCAAATTCACTCAAATATGAGCAGTGTCATTGAGAGACTTTTACCTTCAGCATACTACAAATGTTCAACTTTATATGTAGTTACTTTCAGAATTAAGCAATGGATGCTCGAAATGATGGAGAGAGGAGAGACCATACTTACAAGGAAATATCTGTCATTGAACCGAGAGAAACATCAAATCTGATGCATTTCTAACCCCCTTGATGAGAAAACTAAGTCAGGTTAAGCTTGAAATCGGCATGAGATTCTCTGAATACTGAGATGGATGTGGGTGTTACTGAGAAATTGCCTTGTCTCCGGGTTTTCCAATAGTCAATCAATACATGACAAGTGCAAATCAATGGTACTTAGTTCATAACAGTGCAAAAATCCTCGAAAATCATAGTTCCTAAACATTAGTTTCAAAAGCTAAAAAATACAGCTCTGTCTGCGGAAAGTCTGCTTAAGCAAAAGGCAACATGAATCTTTCTAAGTGCTTCCCAGAGGTGTTTCTTCATTTAGTGCTTTCTCTTCTCGTTCTCATAATGCCAGCGCCTATACTCTCTATCACTGAAATTATCAGAGAATGGAGGGACATCATACTCCTCACTGTACTTTGAAATGAGGTGCTCGAGTGTCTGCGCGACGTTGGCATGTGGTTGTGCAGGCGTAAGAGTAGTGGAAGGATGTCTCTGAGGGGCGCTGCGCTGAATCTGAGTCTGCTGATCTGTCTCGATCTCTGCAATCTCAGGATGAGTAAGATGAGGCTCGAATAGCACATTATCACGGTTAATGAGTGAAGTAACTGTTGGAGCTGGAAGCTTGCACACACATGGCTTACAATCCCTAGAGTAATACCGCCAATTGGTTTTCTTAATGAGGTAAGTGAAATTGGTTAAAGCCCTGTAATCCATGTACAAAATCCTCTCGATCTTCTGAGTGTTGCTGAGATCAAACCTGAGAAACTGGAAGATCGGTGTGAGAAGACTACCAATAGTCTCTGCGAGCGGTTGGTCTGGTACGCCTCTAAAGCGATGATCTGGAAGTAGCTTTGCAAACACGAATCCCCAATTGATGTCACAAGGTTCATACTGAGGAGCATGAGCGTTACCATAGAGATCTGGAACTGCTGGAGCAATAGCGTGATGAAGAATCTCCAACTCAGGCTTCGTGACAGTATGATTTATCTCCTTACAAAGAATAGTAGAACCCAAAAGCTTCGCTACAATCTGAACTGCTCGATGCCTAATGTGCGTGAGCTTAGAATCATGACCCTGAAAACCTCCATCCGCTAAAATATCCCACAGGGCGTCGTTGGCTGGACCAAAACGAGGAGGCAACTGTCCCTCAGCATCCTTTCTAAAGCCATATATCCTGCAGATATCTCTGATGGTCAGTGTGTATGATGCTCCTTTGAACATAAAAGTGAAGTATGCAGCAGAAACAGGAGCATGAAGGTCTGCAGCCAAATGGAGATCACAAGTGGCTAAAAACTGACGAACCGGCTCCAGGCATAGTGGATATGGTGTAGACCCAAAGGTACCCAAACCGAGTCTCTCAAGCATACCACCAACATCATCAAGAATCCCCAACTTATCCAGAGTAGCAGGACATAGAAACTTAGTCAAAAGCATCTTGTTTCTCAATAGCTGATCGTAAAAGATCCCATGAAACTTTTGCTATCCTCCTTCAGCTGTACGCTTCTTATAGGCGTTGTCATTCTTCAGCAATGACGGATTAGACCGATTACCAAGATTCTTCTCGATTGGTTCCTCATCAGGTCTAGGCCACAGTAGATGCTCTTTAAAATCTGAACCACTAGAGGATTTTTCGGCCTCAAGATTGTCTGATCTCCTAATCTTCTTTGTAGGTTTCATCAGTTTATTTGTACGCACCATCGTCTCTAAACAACAACAAATAAAGAAAAACAGAGAATAAAGTTTCTCCAGAAAGTATGAGAATATCATAATCTGAAATAAAAAATGAGAGTGTTGTAAAGTTCATTGCTAAATCAATAATCTGCACAAGTAATCATCCAGCAATGCATCAATCAATACTACAACATCTTAATTTCAGACCCTAATTCCCATATTCTCAAGAAATTCTCCTTCAACCTAACAATCGATTTATAAGCAAAAATCAACCAAATACAAAGCAAGTAAACTTCGAAATCACTCAATAACCATGATAGAACATTGGTTTTAAACATTTAATCAACATTGAGTCAAAATCCAAAAGTTCCCAAAATCCTTTAATTTTCGCGTTCTGGAAATTATTGATTTGGAAGCCATACCTTTCTTAATTGAGGGAGATAGTTGGATATTCAGAAAGAGTAGAAAAATCGGAGTGGATTAGGCTTTTGAATCATCCAAAACCGTTAAGAAACGAAAAAGTTATGATTGATTGAAATTTTGGAAAAAAATTTCCCAAAATCGCCCAAGAACAAAATTTTCCTTAAGTTTTCGAAACTGTGATCCAAAAACATACGATTTTCTGTTTTAAAATGTGTTTTCGGTTCAATTTAAGTGAATTAAACCGGTTTTCGAAAACAGAAGACTCACCTGGTTCGATGATTGATCGATCTAAGAGATGATCGATCGATCAAAGTTCTCGTGAAATTCCCATTTTCAACGATCGATCGATCACATGCCTGATGGTCGATCAAATGGTCTAGCGTACACTTCCTTCTCCTCAATGATCGATCGATTAAACTTCTTTTGGTCGATCAAATGGTCGCACGCTTGGTACTATGAACTGATGATCAATCTAGGACACGATCAATCGATAAAAGTCCTCTGATCACTTTCTCACCTGAAACACAAACAAATAAAAAAGAAAAATCAACCTATAACAGAAAAATAATGAAAAAGAAGAACTTCCTAATAGTGGGTTGCCTCCCACTTAGCGCTTTTTTAGAGTCATTAGCTTGACTCGCTTGCCACTCTAAATGACGAATTGACTTTCGAGAGGAATGTTCACTCCCTTAGTCATTTTCTCATCAACGATGAACTCTCTAAGATGTTCATATTTCCTATGGAATTCAGCTCCTGTAGCATCTAGCAACACTACAGTTCTATCAGGTTAAATTTCCTTCACAGTATATGGTCCTGAAATTTCAAGTCCAAGTTTTCCTGCAAAAACATTAAGACACAAGTTTTGAACAACAAACTCATAGTACTTATCAGATTTAACATCAAGGATACATGTATTCTCTTGCTCAGCTGAGTCCTCTGCTAGCTCACGACAAACATTGTACTCCTCATCTGATTCATACTCGAGTTCACAACTTCCCCAGCCTGTAGAAACTGAATCTTCAATTTCAGTATCTGCTTCCTACTCAGAAGAGGCGTTTATCATTCCACACAAGTTACCGGTTGAAGCTCTAATCGAGTATGAGACTTCCTTATCAACGTTTTCCTGCATAACTTTCTTGTTAGGAAAATCGATTTTTGCTTCTACCGTGTTAAGGAAAGGTCGTCCCAACAATATCGGAACTGCTCCACCTCTTGCCATCTCAACCATAGTGAAATTTGTTGGAACTCTGCAGTTTCCAACCAGAAGGGTGAAATCAACTAATCTTCCCCTTGGGCTCTTAGAAGTTGCATCTTTGAAAGAAATGGATGAGTTGTGCTCCTGCATCAAATCGATACCCAACTTCTTCAGCGTCTCTAGAGATATGACGTTAACACTTGTACCAGAATCACAAAGTGCATCACTAAAAATCAATTTCCCAAGAATGCAAGGTATTGTGAATTCTCCTTGATCTTCTAGCTTGGTAAGCTCTTTTGGGAATGGGATTGGAGGTCTGTACTTACCTTCCTTGTTCGCCTCTTTCTTAATAGCACACTCATCACTTTCAGACTTCCCAACATTGCATGAATCCTTTGGATTCTTCTCAACTTTTCTAGGTAGAGCTCCCTGAGGTCTTCTCATAGCTTTAGCAGTTTGGGCTACTTGAGTGTCTAGCTTCTTCAGATGAACAGAAACTGACTCAATCTTGCTGTTCAAATCATTATACATGCTGTCTACCTTCGTGTTGAGCTCTCGTGTGGTTTTCTGCTGCTCAGTTGCAAGTTGTTGGATCAATGCCTTGATCTCATCATTTGAAGTACCTGAAGAACTTGTTGGAGCTTGCTGTTGCAGTGCTTTCTACATAAAGGGCTTATACTATTTGTGCCAGTTGCTACATCCTGGGTTCTGATTGTAAATCTTTTGGTTGTTCCATCTTTGACCAGAATTCTGTACAAAAGGTTTTCCTTGGAAGGGTGATCCCTGAGGCATTACCGAAGCTGGGAAAACGACATCATGTGGGTTCTCCACATTCTTGCTCCTGTAAGAAAGATAGTTTTGATTATGTCCCTTATTTTGCTAGTTGACATAGTCGACCTCTCTCTGCTCCTCTGACATCTCGGACTCATCCTGAACCTGAGCTACCTCTCTGTTGTCATCCAGCTGATGCACACCCCTTTGATTCCCTTGATTAGCTTTGATAAGCATGTCAAGTTTCTCAACAATCTCATCTATATCTGAATCTCCACGATGTTGACCTTTCTCCCTCGGTCATACTGCGGACAATGACTACTAGAACTTGCAGCCAAGTTATCTATGAGAGTAGAAACTTCATCCCTCGTGTTCGTCATGAAATCTCCATTGCTTGCAACATTCAAAGAATTCTTGTACTCCCACTCGATTCCTCCACATAAGGTGTTTTGGCAACTGCTCATCAGAATACCCATGGTGTGGACAGTCTCGTTGGTACTCCTTAAAAAGCTCCCAAGATTCATTCAAAGACTCACCAGAACATTGCTGAAACGCTGAAATTTTGATTCTCAAGGCTGCAGTCTTCGATTTGGTGTAGAACTGATCTAAGAAGGCAGCTCTAACTTCTTCCCACTTAGTGAGTGAACCTGGAGGTAAAGATCGCAACCATCTTGAAGCCTTATCAGAAAGTGAATGGTGGAGCAGCTTACACTTAACATAATCCACAGGGACTCCATTCGAACTCGTTTTACTGCACATATCCTCGAAGTTGTGATCCATCGGATTCTCTCCCGGAAGACTGTTAAAGATGTATTGCTTCACTAATCCAATCAGCTGAGGCTTGATCTCGTAGTCTTTCCTCTAGATAGGTGGGGGACGAATAACTGATCTATTCTGGTAATATGTGTCAGGAGTATCCATATCACCAATAGCTCCGCGTTGAGGTGGTTCATGCTGCCTCCTAAGTTGAGCTAAATCCCTCTGCAACTGCTCAACCGTTTGCTGCACATTCTGATTTCCCTGAATATTGTCCTGAACTTCAGGATTCTCTGGAAGCTGTTGGTTTTCACAATTCATTGCACTTGCTCGTCTATTTTCACTCTCGATTCTAGCAAGTGCTTCGTTGTCAAAATTCAGCAGGTCTCCTAATCCTTGACTTCTTCTGACCATAACCTGAAAGAAAAGCAAAATCAAACACAAAAGAAAAAATGTAAATAAGAAAATAGACTAGAAACTAAATTTCAATCAAAGGGCAACCAATTGGTTCCCCGGCAACGGCGCTAAAAACTTGATATGCTCAGAGTTTTAACCCTAAATATCTACTGCAAGCGCATATCAATGAAGTAGTAGTACTTAAGGATCGTATCCACGAAGAACCAAGTTTGCACTTTTGACTATCAATTCTATTTCAAGTTATACCAAAACAATTGTCGATAATAACGACTATTAACTTAAATGATTTGCAACTATAATAAAAAGCATCAAGTTTCAGGTATTCATCAAGAACATGAATCTAATTAGGGAAATTCTTCAGGGAACTACAACCCTATTCTCTACTTGAACATAATGAGTCCACTGTCGTGGTACCTATTACTCTATAAAGCAACTTCAGAAATCCTAACTATTTTTGGTTCTAAAATGCAAATAGGCTTTAACGAAATGGTTCAATTATCCACAATCATCCTTAACAATCAAATGTCATTGGTTAAGGTTGATTGCTCATCTAAACTAGTTCTGGCTTTTAACAAGCTTTTGGAAGGTTAACAACCTAGATTCATAAACTAGTTGATCAGGCTAATTTAAGCTTTAAGCAAGAGTTTAGATGGAGAACTTCTAACAATCAATCCTATTTAATCCCCAATCATCGATTCCTAAATTCCTAGAAACCCTAAACCTGACAAGAGATCTACTCAGACATAATCAAAGCAAAAAGTAGAACATGGTAAAAGAAAACATGAATTGTAATTGAATAATTAAAAAGGTTTCAAAAAATCTTCTCAAGTGTGAAGGAATTCTTTTCCCAGCTTACAAAGACTAAAAACTATTGTAAAAGGTCTCTCAGATCTCTCCTCCTCTCCAAACGAAATAAGAAAAAGAGTATTTATATGCTCTAAAACTCGCAGGTACAAAACAAAAAATTAGGTTATCTCTCGTGGCTTTGCTGATCGATCGATCAATGGGTTGATCGATTGATCACAGATGAGAGGTTGATCTCCAACATAGCTTGGTGGATCATAAGGTCGAGCGTTACTTCTGGTGCTGATGTGATTGATCGATCATGAGGTGTGAGGTCGATCAACAGGTCAAGCGTTGGTCTGACTAAAGAGAATGATCGACCGAGCAATGGTTTGATCGATCGATCAGCACTCTTTTGCCGAAACTCCAGAAAAATGCTCCAAATCCTTCCAAACGAAACTCCACGGATATAATCTGATTTCTTCTCGTTTTCCACTTGAAAAGACTCTAAAATGCAGACAAAGACTCTGAAAATAAACGAATTAATGAGCTCAAAACTGATAAAAATTGAGGTATATTACCTGGATATTAAAAAGGTATTCAACACATTTTAATTCTATTTTCCATACTGATTCGGGCTTATGAAGACAAAATCAAAATAATGGGCTTTAATTGAAATATTATGTATCCATCAAATGGTTCACAACTCTTCCTTCTAAGAAACGAGTCTGCAAATCTAGGGCTTGGTTGAGCCCACTTTATGCTTCCTCCATTGATTTGGAGTTGCCTACAAAGAAGCTTAGCTCTTATGGCAAATTGAGTCCTTTTGCATTTGTTTGCTCTTGCATCAGAACGAAACTCCTCTTCCGTTTTTATAAGGATCTTGAATATTTTAATTTAAAGTAGGTTCGAGGTCATCTATGTCTCCATGATTATTTTGTTGTTGTTTATGATCGAATTGTTTATCCTTATTTATGCAATTTTGTTTTCATTTGTAATGTTTCAGAATTATGTTGCTTTTGCTTCGGTTGTTTTGTAATGAACAAGTAATTAATAAAGTGAAGTATTTAAAATAAATAAAAAATTACAAATTTTATTGTATTTAACTTTTTGGCATAGAATTTCGGAAACAGCTTGTGAAATAAACAAAAATCTCTAAAACATTTGATATAATAAACAGAGAAAGTAAATGTACTATCTTTCTAAACGAATTCTTTTATAATTTATGTGATAAAAAATAAAATATAACACCAGTAAAATCTACATAATAAGAGTGTGTGTAAGAAAAAAAAACATGTTGAAAGAAAGAGTGTGTGTAAGAAAAACAAAAGAAAAGCATGTTGCTCTCGAATGAGGCGATTGTACGGAAACCCTAGGGCGATTTGAGAGGCAATTTCAATTTCGAATCCTAAAAGAGTTAACCAATCTTTCTTCTGCTCACTTCATTAAATGTTAGTCGCTTCTTCTTTGCTACTACAAAATCTCGGATTTGTGGTCTCTCTTTATCTGTTCTTTCCCCTAAGTCCGGAAGTAGGAGCATTTCGCACTCTCTTGGTTCTCAATCCCTTAACAATTTAATCGATGAGAGGAGGGGTTCGAAAAAGGGATGAAGACCTTATCCAAAGACTAAAGGATGAGGAGGAGGTCAATTTGGACAATCCCATTGATGTGCAGTTTCAGACAACAAGGGTTTGGTGGAAGAAAGCTCTAAGAGTATAATTGTTAGGATTCTAAACCCTGACTCAGTGAAACTTGCTAGAGTGGTTGTGGGTTTACCCAAGATCTGGGAAGTTGAGGGTCGAGTCAAAGGAAAAGATATTGACGATAATCGAGTACAGTTTATATTCGAATAGGAGAACGACTTTGAAGCTGTACTCAATGAGGCTCCATGGTTTATGTCAGACTGGATGTTGACAAGAGAACGGTGGACCCAGAAGCCAACTGCGGAGTTCCTGACAAGAATCTCCTTTTGGATACGGGTGAACATACCTCTCCACCTCATTTCCAAAAAAACGGTTAATAATGTGGTCTCAACTCTGGGAAAGGTGGAGGTTATTGAGCTCCATGCCAAAAACTCGACATCTCTAGAGTATGTGAGAGCTAGGGTTTGGATCCCAATTAAGAAGCTGTTGGTTTTCACGAGAGCTGCGAGATTTCACATTGACGGTGAGAATACGACTATTTCTCTTGATTTGGATTATGAGAAGCTAATTAAGTGCTGTTTAAGATGCAAGCACCTCACTCATGACCAATTTCGATGCCATGAGCGTCAGAAGGAAAGACTCATGGTGGAGATGGCTTCGAATGGTCTAAAGAGGAAAGCTCAGGCACCAAGTCAATCTAAACAAAAATAGGCTAGTAAGGGAAGAAGTCGAGTGATCTTAGGTGAAGGGAAGGAGATTGCTGAAGATCATATGGGCGTTGGATCTTATCATGAGAGTGGGCCTACCCTACCAAGACCCTCAGCAAAAAAGAGGCTCTCTAGACAGCGTGATACTTCTTCAGACTCTGTTTTTCCAGAATTGGAAATAACAAAGGCAAGGATAAAGCTAGTGGAAGGGATCAAATTTGGAGAGTAAAGGAGTCCTTCCCAACTCCTAGTAAGCACGGTCATCTACCTATGGCCCATGTTGACAAGGAGGTTACTCTCTCATCCGCTCGTAAGCATATCTCTAGTGGTAGATCCAACAGAGCAGCAAAGAGGGCGAGACCCTCCAGTCAGGACAAGGGATCCATCCCTATCCCAGGATCCACATCTCAGTCAGAAGGATGTAGTAGTTATGCTGCTCCATCTACAAAGACTCATTGCTCAATTAGTAGCTTCTTTTAGTCTCAGTTCGGGTAAGAAGGTCATTGTCAGTCCAAAACCTCATAAGCTTCCAAGGTTCGTGGTTAACCAGAAACCACCGGCGTCGATATGAGGACGACTTGTTGGAACTTTCAGGGGGTGGGGAATACCCGGACAGTTAGACACTTAAGGGAGTTGTGTGGTCAACTTCTCCCCCAAGTTCTATTCCTCACCGAGACCAAGCAGTGTAGGAATTATTTGGAAGAGGTATGTGATGTTCTTGGATTTTATGATGTTTGGAAAGTGGAACCGGAATGGAAAAGTGGAGGGTTAGCCCTATTTTAAAAAGAAGAAGTAAAAGTATCGATTTTGTTCTCCAGTAATTGGATTATTGATGCCAAGAATTTGTGGCCTGACAAGGAAAGTTTTATCACCTGTGTTTACAGTGATCCAATATATAGAGACAGACAGAAAGTGTGGGAAAGACTTCTATGTATTGGCGCGGATAGAGCAGCTTCATGGTTGATGTTAGGGACTTCAACGAGATTACAAGCAACATAGACAAGTCTGGTGGAGCTCAGTGTAGTGAGATTTCCTTCTAACCTTTCAATTCAATGTTGTCTTTTTGTGATATGGTGGAAGTTCAGTTTACAGGAAATCCACGTTTGTGGTTTGGTGTTAGAATGGTGTTAGTGCAATGTAAATTAGATAGAGTTACTGCAAATACCGAGTGACACTATAATTATTCTAATGCGAAATCAGTTTATCTTCGTAAAGTATACTCTGACCATAGTTCAATTTAAAAATAGGATATGGGAAAGAATCTTCAGACACGGAAACTTCAGGTATGATTCTAGATGGAGACAGAAAGAGGGTTTTGCTGCAGCTGTGGAATCGAGTTGGAACACCGAAGACCACTCATGTAATATCATTACCAAAATCTCCAATTGTAGGTTTACTATTTCACGTTGAAAGAAAAAGACTAGACCCAACTCTAAAATCAAGATTAAGTCTTTTCAGTCACAAATCGATAGCCTTATACACAGCTCTGATTTTAATTCATCAGTATTTACGGAGCTGAAGAAGGAATTAGCTGAAGTTCAGAGGGAGGAAGATCAATTTTGGAGGAATAAAAGTTAGATAAATTGGATTCGAAATGGGGATAAGAACACTAAGTTCTACCATTCGGTTGTCAAGCAAAGGAGAACCACCAACATAATCCACTCGATCATTGATGAAGCAACGCAGGTACGCCAGTTTAATAATGATAATATAGGGGAGTTTGCTGTGAGATTTTTCTCAAAGCTCTATACTTCAGAATCCCAGATCAGTTCCTCATGTAGGGCTGATGGGATATTTTTTAAGTTCAGGAGCAGAGTGACCATTCACCAGAACGAGGGACTAATCAAAGAGGCCACAAGAGATGAGATCCGTGGAGTGGTTTTTGAGATGAATCCAGAGAAATGTGCAGGACCAGATGGAATATTTGGAGCGTTTTACCAACAGAACTGGGAGACAGTGGAGGAGGATGTGGTTTCCATGGTAAATTGATGGTATACATTTTAGCATATTTCACAGCTCTAATATAGTTAATTTTGCATCCATATTCATAGCATACTCATCATTTTAGAGCTCTTTTGGTTCATTTGCATTGTTTGCACTTGCATTGCATACATTGTGCATTTTGGTGTTTTTATCAGGAGTTTTTGGACACATTGGGGACGAGATTATGCAAGAAGTGAGCAAGGATAGACGATTTGCAAGAGTTTGGTGGACTCGGCCTAAATACCCAAGTCAGAGGCCGAGTCAGGAGGATTTTGCAAGATTTTATGGTTGACTCAGCCTAAATGCAAGAGTGGGAGGCCAAGTCAAGAAGATTTGCTAGAGTCTTGATGTTGACTCGGGTCTGTTGGTGAAGTCATATGGCCAAGTCAAGAAGATTTGCTACAATTGATGTTGACTCGGGTCCGTTGGTGAAGTCATGTGGCCAAGTCAAGAAGATTTGCTACAATTGATGTTGACTCGGGTCCGTTGGTGAAGTTAGGTGGCCGAGTCAGTGAGAATGTGCTACAATTGATGTTGACTCGGGTCTGTTGGTGAAGTCACATGGCCGAGTTAGAGTAATTTGTCTTGAGGAACCAATTGGAGCTGAATATGATAGGAGGATTGATGAGTTGGCAGCTGGATCACATATTTTTTATCCGACTCACCCTCGGAGGTGAAGTCACTTAGCCAAGTCGGATGAACTTTATATTTTTATTGACTTTGACTCTTTAAGGTTTTGTTACTAAGGGTATAAATACCCCTCTTTGGTTTTCAGAAACCCTAATCCACGTTTTTGTGCCTCTTTTGTGTTAGAACTGATTTTCATTCTCTCCTTTGTAATTTCCAGATCAACACTCTTCCCTTTTCAGTTTTTGAATGCAATTTCAGTTTCCAAATCAATCTTATTTATCTTTGTCTTGCCTTATGATTATGTTACTTGTTTCATTTTCTCTGTTTTTACCTTTGTTTATGGATTCTAAGTAGATTTCTAGGGTTCTTGAGGATGGGTTAGATTAGTGAGGAATCCTTAGTCTCTTGGATACTTAGGCCTAGTTTTACATAGATCTCTTCTGTTTTAGTGTTCTTAATGCTAATTTCTCTTTGATCAATTGAGATTAGATTCTGGGAATTTCCACACCCAGAAGGTGTTTGATGAAATTCCTGAACCAACTAATTTCAGAGATTTGCATATCTAGCCTAAGAGATTAGTTGTCTAGAGTGTTTATTGGCTTTAATACGTTGTTTCTTCATGCCTTCTTGATTATAATTCGCTAATGAGAATTAGGTCTGCTTGTAGTCTGGTTGAGATTGTTTGCCATGAGAATGGATTCA
>OVAX01004517.1:0-12920 GCA_900406405.1 Lepidium africanum | reverse complement strand
TTCTCTGATAAAATGATACTTCAACTGGACATGCTTTGTCCTTGCATGAAACACAGGATTCTCTGATAAAATGATACTTCAAAGACTTAGAGACCCAAAACCAAAAAACGATTTGGTTTCAGGGGCTCCGCCCCTGCTCAGCGTAGGGAATCAAGGGATTCCTGGAAATCAGTCTCCACAACTCAACAGGACGAACTGATCTCATTCGAATGAGGAACGAGTCAAAGTGAAGGAGTCGGAGAGCGGTTAAGAAGGATATCGTGGGGGTCGGACGTTGACAGAATCTTGGAACACGACATCAAGCTATAAAAGAATAAAAAGTTGGACGGAAAAAGGTGTAAGATAAGATCTTTACATGGTATCAGAGCATGCAACTCTATAGCCGCCTCTGATTTTCCAATTTTGTTTCGTCTCTCAAACATTTCAACCACCTCTGCTGAAACCATAAACACTTCAATATGACGCACTCACTAAACCACTAACACTACCTCGTACTCGGTTCAAGGATTTATGCTTCAAGATTGAAGTGACTGCCCCTCCATCTTGAGGGGGCATGTAGAGCATACTATAGATCAATCTCATTAATCATCTCTCTGTACAAGTATACATTGTGTCCTGTATCCTTTTGTAAGTAATAAGAATGATCTCATCTTACAAAAGGGACACACAATAATAAAAGAATAAGAGCATCAAACTTTAGCTTTTAGTTTTCTATTGTAATCATCATTTGATCATCAATCTTTAGTAGAAGATCTGGTCCACTCAATCATTTTATACTTAGATCGAGATCGATATAGTTAGATTTAAGCAAGAGTTATGTAATACACATCTTCTCTTGGTTCCTCAAGGGAGCAGTTCTTATCTTTTTTCTTCAACAGTATTGAGTAGCTGATGAAGAAGACGCTGTGCGGGAATGCTTGTTCCCATGTTCAGCTGTCAGATGTTCTGAAGCCGATTTCTTTGGTCTCAAATGCAAAAGAAAAACTAAAGGTAAAATATAAAATTTAACATAAAGCACTCAGTATATATCAACAGATCGGTATACTGGTGTAAGATAACTTCTGTCTCGCTGTCTTTTGTCCATTTTCCTAAGAAACTCTGTGTTTTAAAAAAATAAAAAATCAAAGATGCTGCCTGTGAGATGTTTTTTACTTCTGTACTTATCATCGAAAGGGAAACACACAAAAAAGAGATGTAAATTAGTGGAAGCATTAGGTCTATTCCATAAACATTGTTGAATCTGATTACCACCAATTTGTATCGAGTTCAAATCCATGATGAGATTATAAGAAGTGATTGGTGGTCAAGAAAGATCAGTTCTTGAGGTTCTCTATAATGAGATCACTTAGTTAAAACAAGTTCAAAATCACAACGCCAAAAAGGCTAATTATTGTCAAATATAAAGAAATATACCGTAAAGATTAATAACCAGCATGTGACTTTTATTTTACCGGGATAGAGACTTTGGATTCTCTAATAGCTTGGACGAGCTGAGAACTGATGGTATGGCCTCTCTGCATTTCCTGATCTTTGAACGTCATGATTCTTTTGTTTGCAAAGCAATTATGTAAATGTTGAAGGCCCTTAAACAAAAAAGAAAAATCATGTAAATGTAAACCGTTTATGGACGTCGGGGCCGTGGAAGCTCGGAAAGACTTACAATGGTATCAAAAAGATTTACAATGGTAATTGAATAAGTTTTGATTAGAAGTGGTGTGTGCAAAATGTTATATATGTAATGCAAGCAAAAAAAACCAAAAAGAAACAAAACGCGTAAAGAGAAAGACGAAAAACCAGAAAAAAAAAAAAAAAAAAAANAAAAAAAAAAAAAAAAAAAACCAAAAAAAAAAAAAAAAAAAAAAAAAACTAAACAAAACGCGTAAAGAGAAGAGACATGTAATAGAAGATAAATGTCAAGGTCTTTGTTTTGTTTTGTTTCGGTAAAGAGAGAAAATGTAAACTTGGAATTTGATTTTGTAAACTTTGCCATTTTCATAATTCAGAGATATTATAGCATCTTCATCCAGTGTGTTAATGAATCTGAAAAGAAAAAAAACATAATTTTTTTTCATATTATTTAATTTGAAAAAAATATCTCAAATTTTTAGCTTTGTTGATAAGAAACTTATATTAGTCTCTCATTAGTATTTTTTTTTTTTTCATAAGTCTCTCATTAGTATGATATGAATAATTTTATAGACATTTGCATTCATAACTAAAAGGTTTATGATATGCATGCCAAAAACAAGTGATTAAGTTGGTTTGCCCCTAATTTAGTTAGACACCAGATGGTGAGCTCGAATCCTAGTGCTGACTTGAGCCTATAAAAATGAAACATTTGAATGCTCCAAATTTTTTTTCTTTCTAATATATATGTGTAAGTATAATTATGATTTAGCAAAGTTTCAATAAAAGAAAATCACAGAAAAGATCAAAGAAAATTAATGCAAATATGAATCTTACATATTAAATCGGAAGACAATTTCATTTAGACCATATTATAAACTTTATGATAAAAATTAACCTACAGTTTGCAACAGCCCTTAAAAATAGGTTTAAGATAGGTTTTCTTGCAAATGTTTATACAAAATTCAAAATCAATAAAGATTTAATAGATAAATCTCTAAAAAAACTAAAATTTAATATAAAAAAAAATCCGGTACAAAATCGGTTATTAATTTAGTTACGGTTCGGGTTTGGATTCCATTTTCGGGTACATATATTTAGGATCTACTCTGGTATTTTGTCGAGTTCGGTTACTCTAATTTGGTATTTTGGTAGGTTGTTCTAAGACTTATTCGGGTATTTTAAAATTTTGAACAGAGTTTGGTTTGGTATTGATCGAGTTCAGGTCGCATATTTTTGTATAAAAATTCAAAATTAAAAAAGATTTAAGAGAAAAGATATCTAGAAAGCTAAAATTTGGTAATTGATTTTGTTTTGATTCGAGTTTGGTTAGTTTTTCATATACATAGATTTAGAATCTATTTGGGTAATTTTCTGAGTCCGGTTCCTCTATTTCGGATTGATTTTGGTTTGGGTTTAGGACCTCTAAAACAATATCTCGAAAACAATATTCAAAACATTGTCTAAAAAAACTAAATGAACAAAAATTGAAAAAAAAACAATCAAATCCCACACAATAGCGTGAGTATAATCCTAGTATAAGTTATTGAGTGGGTCTTAAATTTTTGGAGGTGGATATTACAAAAAATTGATAAAAGGAAAAAAATTTGATTTTTAGAAACTTTTTTTCTACTCACGTTAAACGCATCATATCCGTAAAAAAAATCGACATTGTTAAGAAATCAGAGTTTTCTTAAGGTGAAATTTTTAGTTTGCATATATATATATATATATATATTTATTTATTTATCTCTGATTAAGTTATGTATATGATTTGGTATTTCTAAAGATGAGTTCATTAAGAATATATATCTAAGGATTGTTATCCTAATGTATGAGTTGCATACATGATAATGCTCACCATTTTGGTTTCAGTTGCTTCAGAAAGAAGTTTCTCTAAAATAAAGTTGATATAGTCTTACTTACGCTCGACTATGTCACAAAGAATACTAAATTGATTGATTATATTATCGATAGAAAAAAAACATGTTTAAAACTCTTCATTATGCAACTTTAATATATGATTTTACAGAGAAAAAAATGCAAGAAGAGTTATTTTCAAAAACATAATTGTTAATTTGTTGTTTCGTTAATTATGATACTGTTTTTTTTTTTTCTGTCTTAAAATTTTCATTTTGGTCTTAAGATATGTTTTTATTTTAAACATGAATCAATTTTTTCTACATTATTCTTTCTTTTATATTTTGAATGGGATCCTGTAAAATTTAGATCTTGCTTTTATTCTACCCGTTTCCGTTGGAGCATTTAGGCTATGTATGATAACTTATTGATTTAATCATATAAGTAATGTTGACAAAAAAAAGTTTATGATATAATAAAATAGAGAAAATTGTGAGATATATCCTCTTTATTTAGTAGATTGTGGGAAATACCATAACTTATGTGTTTATTTTCTTTTTTTTTTGGTCTGCATATGTCTTTATTTTCATGTTCATTTTTTCAGGATACAAAGACAATTCTGACGTTCCTTTCATATTGGCCATGAATGAAAAATCAATTTTTAGTTTTTAATTTGAAACTTGATGGTGAAGAGAAAGTTCCCTTACAATCATAACTATAGGGATGATTGCAAAGTTTCCTCTGGCTTGGTGAACATACATATTCGTAAACCTTTTGTTGATTGAGTACTCTTCTTGATTCCTCATCTAGATTCAAACAGTTTTGAAACAGTTTTGTTGCATCTTGACCATATCCGATAGTTTGGTTGAGTTTCAAAAGGACGAGGCAGAGTTCCATCAACAAAGACTATCTTGTTTTTCGTATCTAAGGCTATCGTCATTGCAATGCTCCATGTGTTATAGTTTGATCCTTCGAGAACCTCAGAGATTATAGACCTGGATTGTCTCCATTTGCAAGAAAATAAGGAGAGTTCTGGGCTCCTTCGAAATTGAAAAAATCTTGCGGAATTGCTTGATTCGTGAGACCAAACGGAGTAAGAGAAGCTCCTTGATTAGTCTGATTGATCGGATTTGAGTCTTCAATGGTTTGATTTTGCTCTGAAGCTTCTGATTTTGCAGAACGAGCGACTCTCTTCGTCGTGGAGCTGCTAGCTTTCCCGACATGTTTTGCTGCTTTCCTTACTGTCACCATTGAGATCGGAAGAAATTTCAGGCGGAATGACCCAAGATTGAAGATAAATTGGTCGTTGAATGACCAAGACAAAGGAACTCGTTAATCGGATTTGATAACGAAAGAAAGTGAAGAAGAAGATTCTCAGGCGGAATGACCCAAGATTGGAGACGAATTTGATCGTGAATTTCCCAAGATAAGAGAACGCCTGAAACGGAATTGATGACGGAAGAAGAAGAAGGAGAAGATTCCGGTTAATTGGAATCAGTAACAAAGAAGAAAGAATGCGGAAACGACTGATGAGAAACCGTTGAATTCAGATTCAACGGCTCTGATACCATATTAGAGTTTGTTGAAAACAGAAGAAGAAGAATAAGGAAGAAGGTTCATTGAAGAGAAAACCTTCGTTGATGAATGAATGATAATCGATAATACAGACAGAGAGTACATGTTAATATATAACCTGTTACAGAATTGGTTAACAACTAAACCAAAACTAAAACAATTTTAATCTAGTTAACCGGATCTAATTATCCTAATAGTCAATTTCATTGGCCAGAGAAAAGAATACAAAAAAGGAAAAAAGAAGTGAAACTTCGAGGAAGAAGACGACCAATCAAGAAGATTCAAACGTTTTTGTACTTAACTGTAGAGGAAAATACTGTTAGAATGTAATTGATTCACATCGGAAGTTGGAGTTATTATAATCTATTATAAATAATCTAAGGGCCAATCCATTCATTATCAATTGGTTTTGAGTTGAAAACACATAATTGATCAAATACAAAGAGTGTTCCCTAAAGCCACCAAGGACCACAAAGTTATAATTTGGTTTTTCTAAAGTTTGCCATTTTCATAATTCTGGAATGAACTCAGAGCTAAAATTTTGTGTGAGAGAAGTCGGAAGAAGACAGACGAATTAGGAAGATTCAGACCACATACCAATCGTAAATTTTGGTTTGAAAATATCGAATTGACATTTACGTCACGTCACGTTATGAACGGGCCGAGATATGACATCTTTTTCTGGCTTTACCATATTTTGGCAAAAAGAAGTTCTGAAGTGAGCTCGGAGCTTAATGAGCTTAAAGTATAAGGTGACAAGTGGGAAGAAGACAACGAATTATGAAGATTTAAACCACATTTCAATTGTATACTTTGGTTTGAAAATATAAAATCGAAAATTTAGGGACTGATATAAAATTTATTAAATCTAGACATAAAATAAGTTTTTTGGATATGGGTCTGGGACAAATGTAATTGTTGCACTTGTATAGAACCCGCGTGACACAAAATTTCTCTTTGGTAGGTTCAATCAAATATGTTTGTGGTTTTTATGGTAAAAGTCCCAAACCATATATGTACATTTTTTATTTGCTTTGGATCATTGATCCGATTTAAGTAGGGATAAAATTAACTATCAAAAAAATAGTAATGCTAAATAAATCTGTAGTCAGTACGAATTAAATAAGTAATAGGTACTAAAATAAATTTGTAGAAACTACTGAAATGAGTTTGTAGTGAAATACAAACAAGTCTATAATAACTACAAGAATTTTGAAAAATTGTGAAAATGTGACAAAATCAAACTTTGTAAACATAAAAGTATATACAATCAGATAGATATTTTAAGAATTATCCAACCTGTGGAAGACGTGTGGCCAATGGGAGTGAATACTTTAGCTTTCCTCGGGCACCAGAGTTCGATTCCTCTCCAATGCAAAAGGAAGGAAAAAAAAGATTTTAGAATATGGGATTTTATTATGAATCGGGTCTTGTCGATAGTAGAAAGAATGAGTAAGGTTGACATAAAAAAAAAGAATTCTCCTACCTCATATTAATATTACTTATCATGAGTTGGTATTAAATCTCTGATCTAAATTTAAGATACAAGTTTGGCACAACGTATTGTATGATAAGTAAGACAAGTTGGTTAATCATTATATACGAATTATAATTATGTAAACTGAAAAGTATCTATCATATTTTATAGTAATTTTTTTAATTTTGATATAAACTTAAACTTTTATTATTAAATCGTAAACACATCAACGTACACATGTAACACAAGCTATGTATTCTTACAACGGAAGAGATGGGAGGAATAAAATAGATGGAGAGAGACAAAGGAAATAAAAAGAAAAAGAAAGTTTGAAGAAAGGGCATGTAGGACAAACTCATATGAATTATAACTTTTCTCACAATTTTAAAAGTAAAACGACATTTAGACAATTCTCCATAGGCTTTATTACCATTCGGACCAGATTCAGAGACTCTTTGGTGTTTGAGTAAAAGGAGGTTTTATGTTGACCCCAAGTGGTTAACAGGAACAATAGCTCTTATGGACTTTCGCATCTTCTACGGATTGGTGATTGGGCATATCTTCTTTGCTTAATCATCACAGAGCGCGGCTGCCAATAAATGCACTGACCAACCCTTCACACTGTCTAATACGTTGGTTCGAGCAGACATATGGTAGATATCGTGAATCCCATGTGCTTTTAAAATGTTTTTGTCTTCTGTGATAACGATGATCCGACTTCCAGGACCAAACCAAGTAAGATTCTTAGCCAAGGTCTGTAATTGCTTTATATGATCTACATCATCAAGAATGATAAGCACTTTCTGATCGTGTAGCCGTTCTTCAATTGTACCTAAATGACATACCTTCAAATCCTTTTCGTTAAAAATCTCGGAAAGGAGTTTACTTTCCATACACAACTTGGAAATTTCAGAGCCCCTTGAGGTCTTACAAGTTCCCTTGAGGTCCCCCATAAAACATTTGAGTTCAAAGCTAGAAGAGAGTTTCTCATATAATGCTTCAGCAAGGCTAGTCTTACCAGCTCCCTCACAGCCCTGGATTCCAATCATCTTCACATCGTCAGGACACTCGTCTAGGCATAACAAAGAGAGTAATTTCACCAATGCATAATAATGTCCATAATGCCCATCAAAACTGCTTGAATGATTGAAACTGAGTTTTTTTAAAACATCTGTAGTAATCTTTTGGATCACATCTGCTTCATTAGGCCTTACAAAAGCAAAAACAGAAAATTGCGTTAGTGCTTCTATATTACAGAAAATTGAAATATTGCTTAAGAAATATAAATAAATTCTTATTTTTACGATTTTCGAAAATCTTCTCCTTCTATGTTTGCTACATATGTCAAAGCTTGGCTCCATCTCTGCTTCACTTCCTCTGTTTTCCCTTCACAAGTCTTCTCAAAAGCCTCTCCGAAATCACCCTTCTGTTTTCGAACATCAGAAGGATCAACATCGTAAAAGATTGTCATCACAGTCTGCCCAGATTCTTCTTCACACTTTTTAATTTCAACCAATTCATCTAAACACCAACTAGATGACGCATAGTTCTTCGAGAGCAGAACCATAGAGACTCTGGATTCTGTAATTGCTTTGAAGAGCTCAGGTTTAATGTGATGGCCTCTTTCGATTTCCTGATCTTTAAACACCGTGATTGTATGGCTTTTAAAGTGTTGGTGTAAATGACTGAGAAGCCTTTGACGGACATCTGGACCGTGGAAGCTCAGAAAAACATCGTGTTTCTTTATGGGAGAAGGAGAAAGACAAGCCATGAGGGATCACAATGCTTAAAGAAAGTATTACAAAATGGTTTCGAGAGAAGTGTTGATTAGTATCACTATGGTATGAGGTCTTATATATTGAAGCAAAATGCGTAAAGAGAGGATCAATTTTGAAACAATTGAAATGTCAGTTTGATTGGCAAGAGAAGAGAAAAAAAAAAGTGAAACTTCGAGGAAGAAGACGATCAATCAAGAAGATTCAAACATGTTTATATGTAACTTTGCCATTATCATAAATTTGGAATGTACTCAGAGCTAAAATTATTGTGAGAGAGAAGTGGGAAGAAGACGACAAATTAGGAAGATTCAGACCACATACAAGCCGTATATTTTGGTTTAAAAATATCGAATTGACATTTACGTATTGGGCACGTAACGTTATAAAGTGGCCGAGATATGACATCTTTTTCTGGCTTTACCATATTTTGGCAAAAAGAAGCTCTGAAGTGAGCTCGGAGTTTAATGAGCTTTAATTTTAGTGAGACAAGTGGGAAGAGGACGACGAATTAGGAAGATTCAAACCACATTCCAATCGTGTATTTTGGTTTGAAAATATCCAATTGACAATTTAGGGACTGATAAAATTTATGAACGACATAAAATAATTATTTTTGGATATGGGTCTAGTGCAAGTGTAATTGTTGCACTTGTATAGAACGCGGCCTGACACTAAATTTCGCTTTTGTATATGGTTCATTCAAATATTTTTTTGTGGGTTTCATTGTGAAGAACTCCAAACCATGGCTGTGAATAGATGATACATAACTAGGAGAGGACTTTCAGAGCGTGGATCTAATTATTGACAAAAAAATCTATGTAAAAAAAATCTATTTTTTCATAGATCTTTAAATAATTTGATTATTTATTTTTATTTTATAACAAAATCAAATGAAAAATGAAAGATATTTTTTTATCTAAAATAATTAATATGGTATAGCTTAATATAAAATCATATGTGTTAGACTATTTTGTAATTAATAGAATAAATAAGTGTGTAGTAACTATCGAAATAAATTTGTAGTACTGTTAAATAATTCTTTTTTTTTTCCGAAAACTGAATTAGATTAAAACATTACATAGTTGATTACAAAAGTTGAAAACAAAAAGGATTACCATCAACTTGGGCTAATCAACCATCCATAATACCAAAAGTATAGGTGAGGTTGTGACCAACAACTATCTAAGTAGTTATCCGAATAAAACTAAACATTAAAACATAGATTGGGAAATGAAAAGAACTGGAGAGAAGCTATTAGCAATAGTGGTTGACGAGATAACATTAATCCGGGTTAGTTCTTCAAAAAGTACTGTTAAATAAATTTATAGTCAATAGAAATTAACTAAGTTTGTAGTAGGCATTAAAATAAGTTTATATAAATCTATAATCAGTATGATAAAATAAGTTTGTAGCAACTATTGAAATGAGTTTGTATAAATCTATAGTCAATCTACTGATAAAATTTCTCTAAATTCGAAAGTCAAATCGAGTTTTGAAAATTCGATTTAGTTCTTATCTTCATTTTAAAGATCTCCTAAGCTTGATTTTCTCTTTTCTTTCAAGAATGATATCAAATTTGAGCTTCAAACTTATGGATATATGTGTTAAAAAGCTCAAATTTGAACTCATTCATGAAAGAAAAGAGAAAATCAAGCTTAGGGACTCATTAAAATGAAGATAAAAACTGAATTGAACTTTCAAAAATCGATTTGGTTTTCGAATTCAGAAAAAATTTAAATTTGGGATTTTCAAAATGTTCAATTGGCCGAGTCAACCCAAATTTAGTGTTTTTTTAAAGTTAACAATAAATTAATAGTTTAATTGACCAGGTCCGGAGTCTGTAGTTCAATCAGCCCAATTTTGTAAGTTCACTATTTAATCGACAGTTTTCCCAATCGTAAATCAGTATGCAACTTTTGAACTATATAATAACTTACTGTTTTATTTTTCATTACATCATGAATCTCTTTTGCTTCAACTAAAAACTGGCGCCCTTTAGACTGTTCAAGAACTCTTTTTCTACCCAATTGTTGTAGTAGATGGTGCATTGTTTTCTTCCCATTCATATATATATATATATATATATATATCAGAGATTTATCGGCGGCTAAGATCTTCAACCCATTTTCGACGTCCAAGTTACTGCTAGAAGCACAGATATCACACTACCAACGGCTTCATTATTGAAACAGCACGCAATGTGAAGAAATAGAGATTAATATTTCTACAACAATCTGTCATATCCCACTCGTAATATGTCCTCAAATTTTCTAGCATAAGTAGTTTCGATCCTTAATAATGGAAGTTCCCACTCTTCCTTGCTCTCCCCACGTGATTGTCGTCGACGACCACAAAATCTTATAGAAATGTATTCTTTTAGTCGTCGACGACCACTAAAGACGACGTATCAGGAAGATTCAAACCACACCCCAATTCGAATAGAGGTCTTGGGACTATATAGAATTTTTAAGTAATTTTGTTTGTTTGGAAAAAAATTCAAATAATAATATAATAACAATTATTAAGCTAAAAAACTAATGCAAGTTGGTTTTTGTTTGGTACTTTGAAAACTTTTAAGATATGATCCCCTACTTTTTAGGGAAATTTTTGTCAAAATCTTGATTGGTTAAAAATAAATTTTCGGAACAAAAAATTATTCTAAAACGCATTTGCCAAAAAAATTGAAAAGCATTCATTAAATATTATTCTAGCTGCCGAGTTGATTTCAGTCTGGTGGTTAGGATGATCCAACTAATGACTTGGCACAAGAGTTCGATTCCTACCTACCTGCTGCATTATGGTAGTTTAAAAAAAGAATTTTAGGGGTGGGCTTTAGGCTATGGATATGGTCTTGTCGATCCAACGTTGACAAAAAAAAAAAATTATTCTAGCTAAACGGAAAACATTTGTTACAAAGTACAAAGTAAAGAAAGAGAGATTTTTACTCGAACAAAAAAGGAAGGGGACATCATCACTTGCGATATGGGATGTAAATAATGAAACTTTTAAGCAATTGGAACGTAACTGTCATGAGTACACAGAAAGAAGAAAAATGTCAAATGAATTTGTTTGTCTGTAACGGCGACTCATTAAAGTGTGTATTCTTAATAGTCGTAGACGACCACAAAATCAAAGTTCGATTTTGTAAACTTTACGTGCTATTTTCAATTTTTCATGCTTCTGAAATGAGCTTAGAGTTAAAATATTAGTGAGACAAGTGTGAAGAAGACGACGTATCAGGAAGATTCAAGCCAGATCCTAATTCTATATTTGTTTGAAATTATTGAATTGACATTTTAGAGACTGATATTGAGCCCGTAACTTTGTAAACGGACCAGACATGACACTAAAGCAATGGTTAGATCAAAAGAAGAATCCTTACATCCCAATGTTTCGAGAATAAATCTACACCGATCAGTATTGATCACAATTCTCAATCAATACAGGTTTCCACACCTTTGGTTTTTAGTCCTGGTTTTACAGGATACAGATATTTGTGGATAACCCATGGAAAGCTTCAGAAATTTTTTCTATACTAGGTTGATAATGCTTTTGAGATGATGTCGAAGGAAGCATGCATGGGAGCTCGAAATTAGAAAAAATCAGTGCTGTATTGTGAAATCAATTTTCTTTTGTAGGGGATATCATGTCTATTAGCCCTACAAAGGACAGAAATATAGGTGGTGACAGACTGCGTGAAGATATGTAGAAGATAAATTTTAATGTTATGTACACATACACATTGTCTATACATTAATTACTTTTGTGAGCTGCTATTTTTCATCTGCTTTTTCACCGTTTTAGATCAAACAAAGAATCAAGAACAGGACTAATCGAATAGGTCATCCAAAAACCCATCTATTTTGTTGGAAATCTTGTCAAAAGCATCTACTTCATTGACAAGCTTGTCAAAAGCATATTCTGCAGAGCTTTTTTTGAAATCAGACAGATGTCTGTGTTGGTTAAATCAGCTACAAGGAACTGATGAATCACAAGATCAAAATCTGCACACCTGAAACACAAACTACAAGAAAGAGAAAGAAGCAGAGGCGAAAAGTATTCTTCTGAGCTTGAGTGAAATAGGCTCCTTAACCGGTATGATCAACCTGAGTCTAAACACTCAGAGCTTTGTCTCTGCAGCACTTCGAATCACCAAGTAACACACGAAGGGCTTCAAGATTCTTAGTTAAAAACAATGAAGGAGAAAAGCAATTACAGAAGAAGAAGAGCAAAGAAAAACGATGATTCAAGGAGAATCCTCTCTCTGTTTTTCTCTCTGTAATTTTTTTAAAGATCTCTACTTTTCTGTAATCTCTCCCTGTTTTTCTAATGATCTCTTATATATATATGAGATCAAAGTCGGTTAGTTAGTTTAGCTAATAACAGTGGATCTTATCTTTTACTGACACGTGTTGCTCTCTTAATGTATAAGATTAGTTAATC
Source organism: Lepidium africanum (assembly GCA_900406405.1). Taxonomy (NCBI): domain Eukaryota; kingdom Viridiplantae; phylum Streptophyta; class Magnoliopsida; order Brassicales; family Brassicaceae; genus Lepidium; species Lepidium africanum. The sequence goes on along the minus strand of OVAX01004517.1, from coordinate 161 downwards.
AAAGTATTCTGTTTTTCAAAACAGAGTTCTATAATTAACCAAAGTCATATATATATGTATTTATAAACAACACATATCCTTCAGTATTGTTAGAATTTACGGAATATTGATTAGAGAATAAGAGATTTGAGTATAGAGATTGGAGATTGAAGAGAATGAGA
>OVAX01004516.1:0-12927 GCA_900406405.1 Lepidium africanum | reverse complement strand
TATTACAACTGATCTCTTAATTTGAGAGAGTAGTTCAAAGGGTAAATTTGAGCCTATCAATGTGGTCTTCCATAAGACACCCTAAATAGTTAGTCCGTTTTCCACATGATGTAGTTGTCATTTTCTTTTTTTTAAAAAGTATATTTTGCCATGTCTAGTACACAACGAAATATGAATGAAAAATTAAATTTAATATTTACTGCCTATGCCATTTTATGAGTTGTCAAAAACTAAGGACATAAAACAACCTCTAAAACAATTGGGAGAGGCTACCATGATTAGAGTTTCATTTGGTTTTGTAAAGATTCAAAGGTATTACCAATCTCTTCCGAAATGGTTCGTGTGTTTGTTTGGTTACAATGTATACAATGACAGTTTAAGACTTATATACCAATGGAATCATCAGCATTTACGCAGGCCAAGATGCCCTTTGTTATGGTCTCAAACAACATATGCTTCAAGAATTTCCTATCCTTTCAAATTGGACTGGGCTTAACTTTTATTTGACACTAAAACGAAGGCCACAAAAAAACCAAAGCATGTGTAGAGATGAATAGCCACTACTACCAATGTCTTTCGAAGATGATGCAGTTATGAAAGAGGTTACTCGGGTTGAAGTTGTTTTCGAGGCTAGAAATGATGGACATGGACGTAGGTTTAATAACCGCAGAAACTGAGATAGGTTTGTTGGGAGACAGTCCTATCCTTAAAAAGGTCAAATATGTTGATCATGTAGGAGCAAATAATGGAAGCAACACTGAAGACAGATACAACGATAGTGATGTGGAAGGTAACTCGTATGACTTTGATTTTTGGACAAATTTGATAAATAGAGAATATCGTCCTGACAACGACCCTCTTGATGAAGACGTATCCCAAGACAGAGATGATGTCAGAAGTGTGGATGAACCATTTATGCTGTGTAAGGCTGCACTGGTGTTGGACAACATGAGAGGAGGATTTGGCGAGAGTGCTAACATGGATTTAAAGAGAGATGAGGATGAAATATATATTGGTAGGGTTTTCTCGAACAAGAATGAGTTCAAGTGTGCCATAGCCATGTACGCAATTACACACTTGTTTCATTACAATATCTAAAGATCATATAAGGGAAGGATTGTTGGTGCATGTGCAGAAAAAACCTGTAGATAGAGAATTTATGCGAGACTTGGCAATGAGTCTGAGCGTGTGAAAGTAAGGAAGGTTAAGTTAAAACATAGTTGTGACGTGATGGTAAGATTACAATTCAGCAAAAATGTGACACTAGAAATTCTAGCTGTTTTTCTTGGTGGGAAGTTCAACAATGGAAAGACCGAGCCAAGGGCTTGTAAAATTCTAGAGTTAGTTTTATCAAAAATGAATGTAATAATCACATACCCTAAGCCTTGGAATGCTAAAGAGTTAGCCGTACGACGAACAAAAGGGACAGAGAAAGAAAGCTACAACTTCTTGTCCACATATTTGCATTTGTTGCCTAAATCAAATATGGGGACAATTTATAAGTTAGAGACGAGTTCGAACATGATTGACGATGTCTTATTCAAATATCTTTTGTTTGCTTTTAGTCCATCAATATGAGGTTACAGATGGTTGGGAAAAGGCATTGTTATAAATGGTACACAAATAAAGGAGACGTATAATGGATGTTTGGTTATAGCTAGTGGGCAAGACGGGAATATGCAAATATTCCCTTAGGGTCAGGTGTTGTAGATGGTGAAAATGCGGTTGGATGGATATGGATTTTCAGGTAGTTGAAAAGATTTCTCCCCAACGTAGATGAGTTTGTCTTGATTTTAAATAGACATGGAGCAATTTTCAGTTCTCTAAGGACAGTGTACCCACTAGCCCAACATGGAGCTTACGCTGTTCATCTATTCAGAAATGTGAATCACATGTTCAAGAGCCATTGACTAGCTGATATTGTGTCAAAGGCTGCAAGGTCTTTCACACTAGGGAAATTTAAGCATTAGATTTCTGAAATCGAAAAAGGAGTCCTAACTGTCTTAAATACCTCGAGGACATTGGATTCTCTCATTGGTCTTTGGCTTATTTTCCTGGTGAACGTTATTATATAATGACCAGAAACATTGCCAAATCATTGAATGCTACTACTAGAAAAGTAGTGTCATTACTTATTGTCTCGATGGTGGAGTTTATTAGAGCAATGTTGATGCCGTGATTTTCCATGAGGGAACATAGCTCTAAAACTGGGATTTTGTGCACACAAGTAGAGGATATTTTAATTAGTAACTCGAGGAAAACAACAAAATGTGCAGTTCTCAGCTCCACACCATCGATTTACCAAGTTAACGATGGCACTGAGGGTGTTGTAGCTGCAGTTTATTCAATGTAACACATTTTCCTTTCAATCACATTTTAGTTGCTGTGGGAGTCAGTAACATTGATGTGTACTCGTTGGTGGGCATGTGGTACATAGTGGCCACGTGGAAAAGCATGTATGAAAGAGTTTTATATCATGTCTCTAATTCTGACCTTCTAAGCACGCTTAACGATGTTGTGATCAAGCCGCCTAAAAATAAAAAGGCCCTCTTAGAGGCCAAAGAAAATGAGAATCCCATTAAATAGGGAATATTATGTAAGTTTGTATTTCATGCATTAAGGACTATCATACATACTCTTATCGATAACACTAGTTCATCTAAATTATATTGTCTAAATATTTGCATGGCCAGACACAAAGGTGCACACGATGCAAAATGGGTGGTTCATAAGAGAACGACTTGCAAGAATGCTATATTAACATTTAAGTCCGAGTATATTTTGGTTTTTATTAGCTCCATGAGCGGTATTTTGTTTGGTAATTTTCTTGCCAAGGATTAGTTCTAGATTTTCCTTTTTTTTATATGATGTTGCCTTAGATGGAATGAAGAACTATGGCTCTAACTGGTGACAGCCTAATTTGTGAAACTTTTGTATTTTTCAGTTTTTTTTAATTGTCACTAATTAGTATAACTGAATGTTGAGGAATTTTTGTTATCTTTTTTATTTTGTTTTGTCGTTTATTACTTTAATCTAACATTTTTATATCTCTATATATAATAAAAGCATAGTGTTAATTTAAACACCGTGTTATATAGGTCCGTTTTGGATTAGATCGTATTATTACTAGGAAATAATAGTCACATAATACTTATATATGTTATTATCTATTATGATAATAAAAATATTTATCTCTAGATAAGATATTATAACTGATTATCTATAGAATATTATTTGTTTGTTCTAAATTTTATTATAATAAAAATGGAAAGTTTACATGATTTATAACAATAAATCACTACACCGTATTATATTCATGGATATGTTTTATATATGAATATAAAAATATGGTTCATTTTATCATTAAAACAATATTATCAGCAAGTGGTCTTTGGTCTAGTGGCAGGTGGTAAGTCCACAAGAGGCGGACGTACTTGCACAACCAGGGATCGAGTCCCACTGCCTGCATTATGCAGGAACTTGGCTATTGGGCCGGCCAATTGTGGCCCAATGTTGACAAAAAAAAAAAAACAATATTATCATGTATAATATTAAGTTAATATAACATGGTGAGTAATTGGTAATAACACGGTGCATATGTTGACGTGAGGCAAGTATATCTATGATGGTATTGTGTATACCCTTTTCTTTGTAGGAACTTTTGGTATTGTGTATACGTTAATTACATAATATTTTGAATAAAAATATATAATCTAAAACAATGTATTATAATTTAATAGAGATAATGTCCATGATTTTATTAATAAAAATATATATTTTCTAACTTAGATTTCATTTATAATCATTTTAATTTAAATACTTAAACATTTGAAAATATATTTACAATGTATTACTTAAAAGAAGAATTCACTGGTAATATTTCTACATATAATAAAACTGTATCATTAAGATTTTTCGTATATTTTATAGTAATAAAATTTTTTTTTAAATATTTTGATTTGTTTTAGTTGGTCAATTTATTTTAATTACTTAATTTGTACGAAGACATTTTTTTAACTAAATTGTTTGTTTTAATTTCAATTAATTTTATTGATCTATTGGTTTTGATAAGAACTTTTAATAGGTTTGTTTGTTTTAATTGGTTCGTTTCTTTTGCTAAAAATCTTTAACCAATTAGTTTTTTTTTGTTTTAATTAATAAAGATTAAAACATTAATATTATTGATCATTTGTTTTAACTAATTAGTTTGTTTTAATTTCAATAAATTTTATTGGTTAATGCAATATAAAAAAACCAAAAGATATAGTAATAAAATACATTTTTTTTGTTTTTTGATAAAATTTGATAAGACTTTCTTATTAATTATTATTAGTATTTTTTATTTACATAATATTATTAGTTTGTTTTAATTTTAATATATAAAGATATTAACTTACATATTTAAATATAAAAAATTAAATATAATAAAAATCTATTATATTAAAAATAATGAAAACTAAACATAAAAATTTTCTTCTAATAAAGCATATTATGACAAAAATTGTGGATGAGTTTACATATGAATGGTTTATAAGAGATTCCTAATATTTAGGATATATCATACACAATATATTCCTAATCGATATCTATTTTTAGATTCGGTTGATCTTTATTTATGAACCCAGGAGGTTGAGTAACATAGATGTCATCTGTTAGTCGTCCTTGGAAAAATGCATTGTTCACATCTAGTTGTTGGATAGACCAATTCCAACCTACTGCAATCTCAAGAACAAGACGTACGGTTGTAGATTTAACATCGAGACTGAATGTTTCTGAGTAATCTTTACCGTATTCTTGATTGAAACCCCGAGCTACCCAACGAGCCTTATGTCGATCTATACTCCCATTGGGCTTATACTTCAACGTGAAAATTCACTTGGGGACATAGAAGACATCTTGCAAACGCAAAGTACGTGAGGGTGTGTAAAGGAGAGCAGCACCCGTGTGACTGATTGGAAGTCATGTACCATTGGCGATGACAACCTCCCCATCGCTGTTATACGGTTGATGCAGCATGAGGTTTGACAAGTTTGTGGTAAGATGGTGAGTTGCACTCGAGTCCACGATCCAATTGTTTGAATTATATATTTGAGCTGCAGCTAAATTGGCATGAGGTTTCCACATGGTCTGAGAGATTGATAACAGGCTTTTCACTCCCTCTGTGTTCTCAAATCCTCATAGTACTTGAGATATAAAACCAATTGGGAAGCAGTTTAACAATCAGTAATGCAACTAGTTACTAGTTCAAGCGAATTATCAGATATGTGATTCAAAACTCAATAAACTAAGCAATCATAGAAACATAGCATAATACTAAAAACAGAGCAATGAAAACAGAGTAATAGCAAGAAAACAGAGCAAGATAACAAGTGCAAATAAAGATGAAGGAAGTGTTCATGAGGAGAGTGAGATAATTGACTTTAGCCTAATCATGATTCTCAGCTCTTGTCCACCAACCTAACAAGATGATCTTGAACAATAGAAACATCAAATCAAATAATCAAGCCATTCTCATGGACATTAAATACTCAATCTGAGATTGACCAAACCCTAATCTCTTGGTGATCAAAAACCAGATTGGCATTAAGAACAGTCTATAATTTGCAAACTAACTACTCTAAGCTCTAATCTCTTGGGATAGAGTCATCAATCCTAGCTTAGAATCAAACTGCCATTTTAACAAACACTTGGTGAGCATTTGATGCTTTGGATTAGATCCCAAGTGATCAGGTTGAGATAAGCATTAAGCACATCTAATCTAGCAATATCTAAAGCAATACTAACCTAAACAAGAGAGAAAACCATGATCAAACCTCAATCTAACCCATCTCCTCACTAACCCTAATGGATCTACTCACTATGCATAAGGAAACTCATAAAAATAGAAACTAAAATAAAAGACATACGAATAAACAGCAAGAAAAGATAAACAAGAATTACTAAATGAGAAAACTCAGGTTTTCATTACTTAATTAAAGATCTAGCATCAAAGTGGCAAATACTTGAAAGAAGGAGAGAAAAATGAATTCTTAGTCTTAGCCAAAAGTAGTTAAAACGGAGATATGCATTTTTGGGGTCTAAAGGGGTATTTATAGCCCTCTTACATTAAACCTAGTGCAGTCAATGTGCATAATAAAAGTCAACAAAGCTGGTGCCTCGCAGGTGAACAACGAGTGATGTAGGCGAGTCGTGTCTTGGTCCTTCGGATTGGGTCCAATCGAGGTTATGATGAAGAGTCTTGGCTACGAGTGGGATGTGTCCGGGTCCGGTTGCATATTGCTTCGCTTCACTCATGGATAGGCTGCGTGTCACCTTGTTAGGAAGCGGCCAGTGTTTCACTCCCAGTACTTGTGTCGAGTTGATACGACGAGTGAGGTGACTTCTTCAATTCCAAGCTTTTTCTTGTCTAGGTCTTTGATGTGCATGATTTTTATCCTATTCTCCATTGAATTTTAGCATCATTTATAGTCTTTTAGATGCACATTATGTCATTTTAGAGTCACTTGGTGTTTAGTTTGTGCATTATAGTCATTAGGTCATGCATTTGCATATTTTTGTGTGTTTTCGATGATTGAAGACTTGAATCATGAGGTTTGGAGCATAAGGACGAAGCTTGCATCAATTAGGATTGATTTTGAGCTTAAGGGATGAAGAAAGCTTGGATTGGAGGTTTGGAATAGCAAAGGAAGTGAAGAAAATGCCAAGCCGGCCGCGACCTTACCTACCCGAGGTTCTTTCCGAAGTTCTTAAAGATAGTGATCAATGAAGACCTTTCCTTAAATGGAATTGGCTAAAATTTGGACACAAGATATTCACACGAGTCAGCTTTCATTTGGCAGTGGTTTGAAGGCATTTGAAAAAGCGGTTAGAAAGTTGTGACTAAATTAATCAACGTATGTCATGTGACCGCGAGCTAGCCCACGACCTGCCTAGACCGAGAACTCTCAGCTGATGAAATCTTTTCAGTTCTCGACCAAAACAGGTCAAGATCTTACCTGAGAGCCTGCTGAAACCACTCACACTTGGCACCTTTTGATTGGTTTGACCCGGTTTGTCATTGGTCAACCCGAACCCAATTGTTTTTGGCTATTTTTGGACTTGTTGCCCTATTTTTAAGACTATAAATACCTTGTTTGTGAGGAGAAAACAATCCAACAACTCCTTCTTCTTCTAATTTTCGATCTAGCATTGTTTTTCTTAGAGTTTTTGTTGTTCTTGAGAGAAAAAAAAGAGGATTGTTGAAACCCAAGGAGAAGATGATCTTAGGATAATCTTCACCCATTATTAAGTTTCCATTTCCATTCTCTTCTTCTTATTTCATTATGTTTATGCTTTGGTTTATTTCATTTACTTGCTTGTTTTGCTTTTCATTTAGAATGATTGAGTAGTGATTGTTAGGTTGATGGTTAGGTAGATCTATGAGTTTGATGGTTAGATCTTGTGTCTAGGTTGATAGATCTATTGATTCCTTCACTTAGAGTGTTCTTAATGCTAGATTTGAGCTAGCCACTCAAAGACAGAAGCTAGGAAGATCATCGCCCGAGAGGTGTTCGATGAAATTCCCGAAAGACTCTTTTGTGGGCTTTTCTTCCATAGCCTTCGAGATATGATGCTTTGGGGATTAGTGGTCTTAGTGAGCTAGTTTGTTAATGCTTCTTGGACTTTGGATTGGCAAATGAGAGTTTAGCTTGGTCCATAGTCTAAGATAGAGGCTAATGCCATGAGAGTGGGTTAGTCTAGGTGATATGTGACTCATGACCTAGGATGGTTCTTAATTAGACCTTTGCATATTGATTTGATTGTCTTTCTCGTTGATCAATGCCTTGCCATTAGCCTATTGTTAGTTTGCCTTAGTTTCTTGTTCATTGTGTTTGTCATTTCTTCTATGTTGCTTCTTGTTTGATTTGGTTTGATTTGTTTTATTGCTAGTAGTCTTTTATCACAATCACCTTCACCTATTGCTATAGTGTAAGTCTTGATTCTCATAATCCTATCGTTGCCAATTCTAGATTCTCTTGGGTTCAAGCCTCAAGTGCTCCACAATGACATATTTGTGAATCATGTCTAAGCATCACTACAGAGTTTGTTTGGCTAAGGGTCAGGTCTAAGAGATTAGAATGATCTCTTCAAGTAACTGGTCAATCAATGCACTAGGGATCACTCATGAAATGGACTAAGCTTTAGCATAATGCTAAAGGTGAGAACCAATAGGTGCATACAAAACCATGACTCTATCTACCCAATACACCCAGAATCAGTTCCAACCTAGCCAATCTAACCCAGAAAATGATCCTAATCTACTCAATACACATTAGGCAATTTTCTTTTCTGCCCATAGATCATCATCTCCAGCTTTCCATTTCTAGCCTAAGGAGAGGTATTTCTAACTTCTTCTAGCGGTTTTGGGACTTATGCACTTACAATACTTTGGTTCTTTTCTTCTTAACTCATAAGACAATCTAGACCTTTGGTCTCTTTTCCTTTCACATCCCTTAGAACTTTTTCTCATTTGCTTCTCAAAAACCTTTACTAGACTTTCAAACATTTCTACTTTCCACCCTTTCTCTCCTTGACTCTTTCATTTAGAAATTTTTTTTTCATTTCCATTGCTTTCCCTTCTTAAACACATGCATTCCCAAATCCAATTGAAATCAAAACCACCCACCTAATCCTAGTCTTACCCAAAAATCGTGGACCAGAAACTACATAAAACCATGGTTTTGTCGGCTCTCACCTAACATTATATGCCAAGCTAGACCGAAAAACAGACCTCTCAATCACACACAAGCATGGTATGGTTTGAAAGAAGGTAAATGTACATCATGGTAGGAGTCTACTTGGACTAACAAGGTAGCAACACGAATGAACAGATAATCCAAGTATTCTAAGTAATCCACAAACTCTAAGTTGATGCAAAGACATGATAATTAACATTCAGGTTTAAGGTTACCACTTAGCAAGATAAGCATCAAATCATGGCAGTTTCAATCAAGGCATGAGATTCATTCGAACAATTCCTAGCATGGTTTAACTTTCACTTTCAGGGCAAGAATGAATGCAGCCAACAACTATCAACTAGGGCAGTGATCTTAGCATATCAAACCACCAGTCTAAATGGCATTTAACCTCATAATTCCCAATGCAATTCTAGACTCAATCATAAGTACAATGCATGAAACTCTGTTTTTGGATTTTTGAAAACGTTTATCAATTTTTTGGTCCGTTTCTATACCTTATATGAATGCATGAATCAAAGGATGCTAAAAGAAAAATATTTTTGGATTTTTGTCAAACATAGATGTATACATGATCTACTATGGAATGTACTCTAGAACCCTCCCCCAAACTTAAATCACACTGTCCTCAGTGTGGATAAAAATCTGAAGGAAAATTCTAGACAATGCATAAAACAACAAACTATTAAAAATGCAATAGTATATACAATGAAGAGTGATAGAACATGGTACCTCACTTGTAGTCGAATATGTGTGAGGTGGAGGCATTTATCTCCTCTAGAGTGTAGTCGGTTAGGCATCTGTGCTAAACCGGGGGTGCCTCATCGATTGTTTAGACATAGAAAGGCATTGTGTTGGTTTCAGGAAACAACTTGCTGGTTCTGGCGAGTAGGAGCATCGAGTCATCAAAATTTGGAGCTTCTGGATGTGATTCGCGGTCATGTATGGTTAGTGTGGCATGCGAGTCATCATTCCTTCTAAGTACCTGAGTACCTTCAGCTGATGAGTGCCTCGCTGGAGCAGGTACAGAAGTATGCATATCCTCCATTAAAACTGAGTGGCACCTCTGAGGTGAATGTGGAGCTTGAGTTTGAGGGATTTCTCCACTTAACCTTCCTTTAGTGCATTCAACTCCTTTCTCATCTCCTCTTGCTCTTGTTTCCACTCTTGTTTTTTCCTTGCAAACCCCTTGACCTTTTTCCCCAACCATTTCCCAAGTTCCTACAACTTCCCAATCCGCTTATTAGCTTCTTTAGAAGGAATTCCTTGTCGTGGTGCATCAAACTCTTTAAAGTGATACATTTCTGGCTCAACATCTTTGTTGTCTTCTGCTGGAACTGCTGGAGGTGCTTGGGGTGGTGCGTTGTCATCAACTAGCATGCTTAGAGGGAAGAAAAACTCTACATTACCCAGCCTTTTAATCGATGTCAATTTCGAACAAGGTAGAATGAGCCTTGCATCTAATCTACACGAATGTTTGAACCTATACATCAATTGACCATTTTCCTCTTCTTTGCACAATAACTTGGCTCCCTTTAAGTACTGAACCGTCGTAAACCTTGGTGGAACAACTTCTGATTCACTCAAATCAACTCCGCAAGCTGTCAGAATGTGAGCTACAACACCTCTGATATGAATCGGTTTGGGAGTACCTTTCTCAGCTTGTGCCATTGCTCTCGATCGGTAGTTGGTGAAGTGATTGGCAAGAACAAATGATAAGCTCGAATCAGCATCATCTCATAAAATATTGCTCCCTGTAGTTGTTTCTCTACATATTTTCTTCAGAGCAATGTCCATTAACTGCATCTCCCCAAGGTTAATTAGCGAAGTAGAAGGCCTTGCATAGTAAAGATTAGCAATGACTTTCCTAGCATATCGAACACAAGGATTTCTAATCTAAGTTCCCTTGCTTCTAGATGAAACAAATATCTTTTCCCCAGAAAGCATAAACCACACATCATCCAATTTTGCAGACTCAATATTGGGATAGCTAACTTCACCAGATTTAAAACCAAACAGCTCATCCAATTGTTTAAACGTAAATTTGTAGTTTTGCCATGTACCTTAAATGTGATATATCCTGGTCCATCTCTCTTAATCAAGGCTGGAGGCCTCGTGACATATTCCTGAACCTTCACGGTGGCCAAAAACTGTATCGTATCCTCTGTGTAAAAATCTGAGACCATGGACATAAATTGAGTCAACCTATAACTCTCAAACACCAAATCCACATCTTCCGTAATTCTTAGCGTCTCCATTATCGGTCGGTGAATGTAAACTATTCCCATCATACCCATCATGCTCAATGCTACGCTTTCTCTGGAGTAGCTTTCTTCTTCTGAGCTATATGTCTACGAGCTACGTATTTCTCTTCTAGAAGTACCCGAACTTCATCCTCTGTATATCCATCATCCATCAAAGTATAGAGATCCTTCGTAAACTCTGTTTCTGGCTCTCCTCTACCTCTACTCCCAGAACCGTTTCCTTTTTCCACATCTATAGGCAATCCTTGTGCTTTAGCATCTGAAGCATTCTCTTTTGAACTAACTCTTTCAATTTCCCCTTGTTAATTGGAAGCTCATCCTAACCATCACTCTCTCGGCTCTTCTCCCTTTGGTATCTCAGGTAGTGGACCAGCCTTCTTAGTATGTGCCTTCAAAGCACTCCTCAATGAATTAACTAGAGAGCTGGAGCTTGACTTACTTGGAATAGGAAGTGGCGGCTGCTTTGGTTCTTCCACTACTTCCTCTGGCTTATGAACAACATGCTCATCTTCCTCACTTTCTTCTTGTATAGTGAGCTTTTTGCGGCCCTTGGCACTCTTTCTTTTACTTCCCAAAGCGCTAGCATCATCCAATGGGTTTTTAGCAGCTTTTGTAGCAGCTCTTGTAGCAACTTTCTTTGTTTGGGCTGCTCTCTTGTCATCTTGGTCATAAACATTATTATATGCATCCAGACGGATTCTATTAACTACTCTGTCTCTGAGGTTCATGTTGGGAGAGAGAAAAACAGGTCGAAAGAAGCCTTTCTGGAAAGTTTAAAGTCGGACTCTCCAAGGTCACTCGCTAGAAAGGTGGTGAGTAAGTCTTGGGTTTGAACAAGCCTTCGAATGTGGAACCGGCTACACTTCCACTCGCCTACTGAATCGGCTGTATGCTGCAAGTAGCTCGTGACCTTCTTAAACTACGAACGAGATTGCTTCCACATGCCTAAGGAACTCGCCGGTATAGCTGAGATTCTCAGCTTTAGACTCGCCTAGAACTAGAGAGAGAACCTTGTATTTAGAGAGATAGTGGAGAAGTTTTGTGTGAAGAATAAATGAGGAGTGAGCGCTCCTTATATAGGCGAGGGGAGTGAGCGAGTGGGAGACAAAGGCTGACACTAAAGTACAAACCCTTGTGCTCTCTAGCTTTCACTCGGCCACCATGCTTCAATTTCAGCCACACGATTCAAAATTGGAGCCTCTTGACCACACAAACCTTAAATCGCCTAGTAAACTCTTTACCATGGTCGAGTTAACTCTTAACCACACCTTCTAGAAACTCTTTCTTGGGCTAACTCGCTTAATAGAATCGCTGATGGGCCTACGAGTGGTGTTCACTAAACCCAACAAATCCCAAACTGACCCACACAATTATTCAGTGACTATCCCGAGCTCTGGTGATCTAGTTTCCTGCATAAGAAAAACATTCAAACAAGGAATACAAATATATGTTTTAGTGTGAATTAATCAATACTTAATCTGATTAATTATCAATCAATTCCCATAGATTAGGTGATCATAAAACAAAAGAGATTAGGTGATGTAATTGAGTAAGTAGGATTAGGAATAAGGGATTACTAGATTATGCTCCAGAATATGTCCCCTATGCAATCACTCACTCAATACATCACGGGGAAAGATACAAGTTCATGTTGACCCAAGTCAAGTCAACTAAAAAGTTAATAGTTTCTGAAAGCCTTGGACTCAGATCAACTACTCACTGTAAGGGCGAACTCAATACTTCTCTTTTGCCAAGATTTTGGGACTCGCCTATGCCTAGCAAGCTGGTATAGCAAGTGCAGTTTTTGAGGAACCATACTCGATCTCCTCAAGTGTTGAACCTGAAAACAATACGACTCTATCCACAAATCTGATACACGAGGTTTTCAAGCTCTAAATACCAATTAAACCTCTCGTGCTTATCTTATC
>OVAX01004515.1:0-12935 GCA_900406405.1 Lepidium africanum | reverse complement strand
CGTAAACTAATAACTATATTTATTTACCATACAGGAGAAGTTCACGTCGCGAGTGCTTATGTTATATCTCACGTTTTTATAAATTCTCAGCTTCAAATTGTCCAAGATTTTGTCGATAGGTATATATGAATAATGACGGTTTTCTTTAGATATCGTATATAGTAATTTTTTATTTTGTGGTTTGTACAATTTTACTTTCTTATCAAATTCATAAATGTAAACTAAAATTGATATGTTTGTTTCAGTTTGCCGAATGATGCTAATACTATCCAATGCTATGCCGTGTTGCCGTACACGAAAGATAAAGATTCATTAGCCTCAGTTGAATCCAAAAGTATTAAGGACATGTTTGAGATAAACGAGGTTATTTGATTTATGTTCATAATGTCTTATAATTTCTCGAGTGATACCCTCAATTCTAAATCTTATTTTCCAAATGTTGTTCATCTGATAGTTCTCCCAATGTAAGATCACATGCAAGGTNATCTGATAGTTCTCCCAATGTAAGATCACATGCAAGGTTATTGATATCGACACTGATTGGTCTTGGTATTATTTTAGTTGTCAACAATGCAGTAAAATTGTATACATTGTGCCAAAGAAAGAGGATGAAGACAACTCTAAAGAGGATGACAAAAATGTTTTTTGGTGCGGAATATGCAAATTGAAATCAACTAATGTTATTCCAAGGTATAATAATTTATTTTGTAGTTTGTTTAATTTTTCTGATTTCTTTTCTTAGTTTTTAATTTGGAAAGAATTATTGTTTTCATTTGGATTCAAGCTTCATTTATATGTCTCGGATAAATCTGGATCATTAAAGTGTATGTTGTGGGATAATACATCAATGGAAATCAAAGTGCATCTCAATTATTGAACGGTTCCTTTGATGAGGTATCTTCAATTGCTTTGATTAGTGTTGTTTGTTAAACAAGTCGGTAATATGTTTTTATTGTGATTCATGTAATTTTGATTTAATTTTTTTTTAGATTCAAGATCCAAAAAATCTTCCTGCTCCTATCCGAAATTTGATTTGGAAAAGTTTCGAATTTGTCCTTAGTATTGACAAGGATAATTTTCAGAATGGTAATGATACATTCAAAGTATCTGACCTAGCCAGAACACTTGATCCAGATGATGTACTTAGCAATGGCTCTTACCAAGATATTAATTTGGGTTCTTCGACTCCTCTAAAGCGCAAAGAAGACAACATGTTGTCTGATTCGTTTGATGAGTCTTCGTCATCCTCAACTAAGAAACTATGTGTTGAACTAACTAAGTTTGGATTTGATGATGAAGATCTAAAGAAGGAGTTGGTGTACGAAGATTAGAAATAACTCTTTATATATTGATTTTTCCATTTCAATTTTAGTTTAGTCGTTTAAAAAATAATTTCACTTATTTTTGTTTTTTATTATGGAATTATTATTAAGTTTTGTTGCTTATTTTTTATATTTAAATTTAAATTGGTTATTGGTTATTTATTTATTCGTCTCTAAAAAATAATTCATTTAATATTGTCGATGAGATTTTGGATCGATCTGTCTATCTTATCAAAGTTTTTATATATACTTTTTAAAATCTAATGACAAGAGTTTAGCATAAAAGGAGTAAAAGTAATGTGCTGAACTAAATAAGTCTGTTCTTGATGACGAAGATCTAAAGAAGGAATTAGTGTATGAAGATGAGCAATAACTCTTTGTGTTTCGATTGTTTCCTTACATTTTTAGTTACATCGTCTTTTGTAAGTTTGCTTTCATTTATCTTATGTTATTTATGGAATTTTTAATAGGTTTTACTCTTATTTTTATATTCATATTTGAACTGATTATTGGTTATACATCGATTTTTGTTTATACTTAGTTTGATCACAAAGTTCAAAGTAAGACAAAAAAGTGTAGATTCTTATTGAAAAAAAACAAAGCAGATCGAATATATAGAAGTACATTGTTGATTTCAGTTATTTAGAATAAATATAAAGAATAATTAAATTAAGATTACCACAAATAAGGTCATCACTTTTTAGATAATCGTTATTATGTGTATGAAAACAATTATGATCAAACTATTTTGAATCCTAACAATAATATATAGAAGTTCCATGTATATTTATCTTCATATTTGAATATTATATCATTATTAAACCGAAAATAACTATTATCACAAACATCGTGTATTTGAAAGAAATAAATTTTCTAAAAAAAAATCAGATTATTACAACTATAAATCAGATTATTAATCCATATATTTATGAATTTTGTTCATATATTCATCTAACTAACTACATCATTTTTTCTAATATATAGTTTATCTTCACAAAATATATATGAGGTTATTAATTAAGCTGATTCGAAATTTTAAATAAAAACCTAGGCATAAGGGTTTATTATCTATTATATATTTATATATCTTCATACGAGTTGTCTTTTTTTTTTATCATATTCTTAATCTATGGAGTCTTTCATTCTTTTGCCAGATGATATTGTAATCACAATAATATCTATTTTTGCTTCTACTTCTTTGAGAACTATTTTTAATATTAGATTAGTGTGCAAGAAGTTTAAGGCTATATGTGCCGAAACTCACGTTGTTAAATATTTATCACTCACTGAACAAGAGGTCCATCCATATTGTTTCACTGCTCAACAATTCTACATACAATACAAGAATTTATGTAGTCTTGGGAATCCAGAAGCTTTGTACCGGTTAGGAATAGTATGCTATTTTTACAATCGTCATAAAGATGAAAGTCTCATATTTCTTCATGGAGCTATCTGAGGCAATTTTAGTGACGCAACGTATCTTTATGGTCTTATTCTCATATGTATTGGAGGTGAAGTAAAAACCAAAGGTTTCGAAATTTTGTCAACTTTGATCATACCTCTTATGTCACAAACATTTAAAAACCTTGAAAGATATCGATTTCGTATTGACAGATATTTGTGTCTGAATCTGAATGGTGTGTCTTCAAAGCTGAAAAGATCTTACATAAAAAATAAGTGTAAGTATGATGGTCAAACAACCAGATTCGTAATGTTCAACAATTTTTGGCATGGCTACGGTGTTGAGAACGATATGAATACTTCTTCTGTATGTGAGATTGCTTATGGGATCATGAAGTCAGGCTTTTGCTTCTAGGATATTATGTCTAGGATTTTGATTTTTTGTTTTGCTTTTATTTTTCATTACGTTTATTTTTTATTTTTTTCGATATTTGTTATTTATATTTCTTATTTTAAAGTTGTATTTAATATATCATAATTTTAAATTCTTTTTTGTTATTATACTAATTTATTATTTTTATTCCCATACAACATTCAAGTAAATACACATATACGTCGAATAACATAGTTGTATATTTAAACTTATATATACATCGGCTATTATAAAAATTTGATATATTTGTGATTTTATCAATATTCCACCTAACTCAACTTATTTGAAATCCTTATAAAAATAGACTACAAGTTTATTTTATATAACAATCCAACGAAATTCATATAGTAGAAAATTTACTAATAAGTGATAGAAATTTTGATAATCAATAATATTCAACTTTGAATAAAATAAAATTACAAAAAATTTCAAATATTATATTTCGTAATGTCCTTCATAAATAAAATTAGTTATTCTTGATTTGAAATATATAACAATTCATATCATATAAACATATTTACTAAATCGGATCATGTTTTGAATAACTAATGACATTATCTGTTATAATATTTAGTCTATTATATATACCTCTTCGATTAACCCTAACATACACTATTTTTTAAATTTCATAAGGCATCTTTTGCTATCTTTTCTTAAGGTTCATGCAATGTTTCATTTTTGCTACTTCAATGTTTTCCTTTCTTATGTTTTTACCTGATGATCTTTTAATCAAAATTGCATCATGTTGTGCTTCAAATTCTCTATCAGATGTTCGTAATCTTCGTTGTGTTTGCAAGAAATTCCATTCATTATGTACTGAAAGTCATGTTCGTTCACGACTTTCTGTAGAGGAATTGGAATTCGATCCAAGAGTTGTACCCGCTTTTGAGCTTTATAGAACATATCAGAAGTTACACGATCATGAGAATCCTAAAGCTATATATAGGTTGGGAATAGTACGCTATTTACACGCTAATGACAGACATGAAGGCTTGAAATTGTTGAAAGAAGCGTCAGAAAAAGGTAATAGTAATGCAATATATTTTTATGGTGTTATTCTTACATGCCTCGGAGGATCATCAAAGGAAAAAGTTCATCAACTATTGTCTTCGTTTTTTAAAGCTACATTGTTAAAAACATACGATAATCTTATAAGAGTTCGTCGTCGTGTTAACCGTTATATGAATCCCATCAATCCAGTGGTTTTCAAAAACTTGATCGAATCATATGTTAAAGACAAATGTGACCACAGAATTGGAAATCCAATATACGGTGACGTTGAAATGTCAGACGTATGCAAGATTTGCATATGGGATTTTGAAGTCATCTTCACACTAGATAGAAACTACTTATATGTAGATAAATTCTGGTGAACATTATGTTCTTGCTTATTTATTTCTATTACTTTTTGTTATTTAATATTTTTTTTTCGTATTATTGTTCATTTTTTAATTGTTCGTTTATTTTATTTTTAATATTTTGCAGATTCTTATAATGGTTTAAATGTTCTTATTTAAATATTTACATTACTTATATGATAAGAAAATATCTTAATTAAAAAAATATACTAAGTAAATTTTAAGAATATTACACGACAAATAAAAACTTTGTTTATAAAAAATCTAATATGCAAATATTTGTAGCTTTCTTGAATGTTAGACAACTTATACATTCTAAAAATATTTTACCCGACGCCATAAATAAATATGGATTTCTCATTGATACCAAATGACATTATACTCGACATCATTTCTCGATGCACCAGATAGAATTGATACCATTCGTAATGTGAGATTAGTTTCTCCACAATTCCGTGAGCTATGTGATAGAATGAAGTTCTTAGCAGAATATCGATAGGTTGGGAAGTTCCATTCGATCCACTTGGAGATAACTGGGTTAATTTCGACAACTTATATCAAAGGTTATATGATGCAGCTAATCCCGAAGCTTTATATAGGACTGGAGTAAGAAACTATTTCTGTGATCATATGCTCCTAGAAGGGCTAGACTAATTACGTCAACCTAGTGAGCAAGGGATACCCGAAGCATCATTGGTCTATGGAACGATTTGCGTATGTCTAGGATGATTCTTGAAAGAAAGAGGATACAATGCGTTGAAGAAACTACAGACGACGACAATAGGTACGACATTAGCATATGTTAAAATAATTCGAGAAAATGTCATGTTAGGACCAGCACATCTTTCTTGGCGAGGACAGAATCACATGACCATTTGCAAATATTCTTACGTATGAGAAGGATGCGAATGTAATGAAGAACAACTACCGATTCTTCATACTTTTGAAGGATGGGATTTTCAAGATGACGGAATCGATGAACACAATCGGGATTCTGCAAGATATGCCTATGGGAGTACCAATTCGGGTTGATGTTTCAGGATGTAATATAATATATTTGAAGTACTTAATCGATAAATTCTAGGGTCTAATGTATTGAATTCTAAGCTTTTTTTCCATCATTAAAACTATGTTGTTGTGTTATTTCTATCAAATCCTAACTTGTTATATAATGAATGTTAAGTATGTTTTTATATATTTTTTTGTTTTGCCAAGAATATGTCTTCATTTTTTTAATTTTTCCCTTCATGATTTTTGAAAATATATATTTTTAAAATATAAATATAAAGATTATAAATGTACAAAAGGACCAAAAATAAAAATCTATAATCAAATAATGTTAATTATGATTAATTAATATACATACTCAATATTCTTTAATGGAATAAGGTTAATTTTTGTTAGGTGGAAATAAAATAAGCTCAATGTTTACAAAAAAGAGGATAAAATAAGGTTAATTATAATAATGAAACCGATCTTAACAAATGTTAATGTTTTTTTGCCAATAATGTTAATTATAATATTGATAACATTTAGATTTTTAAAAAGATTCAAGGAGATTTGCAATTAATGATTCGATAACGGTTGATTAAATGTAAATCTTCTAGATTATAAAACAAACCTAAAAATCGATACAATCTCCAATTTGGATTCATCTTCCATCAAAACTAATCTATATAAAAACATATCAAGAAGAAATCTTAGGCAATGAATTTTCTAATCGAAGATTGCAAAGGCAAATGATTCAATCTCTATCAAAAACGAAGGAAACAATCAAAGATTGCGATTTATTAACTTGTTATTTTATAATAGTTTTGTGTAGATTTTGATCTACATCCATAACAAACCTATGTTTTCATGACAGGTATTCAAATCAGCAAAAAAAAAAAAAAAAGGTATGTTCTTAGACTAAGAGTTTAATAATAAACAAATAATATAGGTCAATTCAAATCTAAACATGATGTAAATTCTAATATAAAGGTCTATGCGATTTCTTCAGAAACTCTTTTCATTTGGCACAACAATGGAAAAGTTAGAAGAAGCACAACAGGTTCATATATTATCATTGCCATATCATGTCATAACAATAATAGCCAAAAAAGCGCTTCTTATTCCGTATTCAATCTGCTAAACCTCCATTCTGCTAGCAAGAGATTCAAGAACATATGCGATGATATAGAGATCCTAGCAAATCTTGAAATCGAAGAAGTCCCGTTCTATAAGTATGAGGGAGAAACAGAAGATTTCTATCGAAAATATAGTAGATTGCGCAATGCAGTAAATCCAGAAGCATTACACAGGATAGGAATTGTTATGTTTTTTCACGACCACAATAGAGAAGAGGGACTTAAATTGCTAGAGGTAGCTTCCTTGGCTAATATTCATAAAGCTAAATATCTATACTCTATGATTCTCATATGCATTGGTGGTGAGAAAAAGCAAAAAGGTTTTCAGTTGATGTCTGCATTCCTGAAAACAATGATGTCAGAAACCATGAAAGAACTTTTCGAATGTAATAAGCAAGTCAACAGACAACTGAGTTCAAAAGCAAAACCCGTATGGAGAGACTTACATAACATGTTTGACAAAGGTAAGTGCTATTGTAACGAACAAACATCAAAGTTCCTACAATTTGAAAATATGAAGATTAGGTATGGCACAAAAAATGATATGCTTTCATCACTAGCATGTAAAATCTGTCTATGGAATTATCAAGTAAGATTTTGGTTTTCCAATCAGTACGTTAATCAAACATGGTATTTAAACTAATCAAAGATGGAATTCTTTTTTTTTATATAGATTTGAGTTTTTTTTTATAAGCATGTATAAGTTGTCTAATAGTATATGATATTTGTAATTAAAAAATCGTATGTTTGGAGATTTAAGAAGAAAAAGTAGATTATATCGAAACATTTACAACTTGAAGCAAATGTTTAGGAAAATATCGGTATTTTACCTTCTTAATGCTCAATATCGGTATTTTACCTATATTATTTATTTATGGCGTCGGGCAAAATATTTTTAGAATGTATAAGTTGTCTAACATTCAAGAAAGCTACAAATATTTGCATATTAGATTTTTTATAAACAAATTTTTTATTTGTCGTGTAATATTCTTAAAATTTTCTTCGAATGTTTTTTGAATTAAGATATTTTCTTATCATATAAGTAACGTAAATATTTAAATAATAACATTTAAACCATTATAAGAATCTGCAAAATATTAAAAATAAAATAAACGAACAATTAAAAAATGAACAATAATACGAAGAAAAAAATATTAAATAACAAAAAGTAATAGAAATAAATAAGCAAGAACATAATGTTCACCAGAAATTATCTGCATATAAGTATCTTCTATCTAGTGTGAAGATGACTTTAAAATACCATATGCAAATCTTGCATACGTCTGACATTTCAACGTCACCATATATTGGATTTCCAATTTTGTGGTCACATTTGTCTTTAACATATGATTCGATCAAGTTTTTGAAAACCACTGGATTGATAGAATTCACATAATGTTATTTGGTACAAGTTCCAACACACATAATTCATTTACATTAAGAAATAATTTTAGCTTTTTGTATGTCAAAAAACTAAAAATCTATTAAAAGATTTCGGTTTGTTAAAATTTTATTTTTAAATATTATAAATCATCAATTCAATGTAAATCATGAAGACATTTGATTTGAAGAGTCATAAAAAAATTTCTTTAGTGCAATGATTCTAACAAGTTCCAAGAAAGACAAATTCCATTTATATTAATTAAACTTTTTCTATTTTATATATATATATATATTTAAATTTTAAAAACTTATATATCAATTTTGAAATTTTAAAGTGTTATTTTCAGATATGTTAATTCATTACTTCTATTCTAGTCATCAAGACATTTGATTTGAAGAGTCATAAAACTTTTCTTTAGTTCAATGATTTTAGATTCTAACATGTTCAAATAAACTAAAATTCTATTTTATTTAATATTTAATATGTTATATAAGATATAAATTAAAAATTCACAATAAAAATTTCTTTTGTGCAATTATAATAGATTCTAACAAGTTCTAATAAACATATATTTAATTTGCTTCATATAAAATATTTTTCCATTTTGTATAATAAAAAATAACAATTTACAAGAAACAGCCGAATTTTCAAATTTTTAATATCATCAATACAATTATAGTAATGAAGAATTTCGATTTGAATGGTCATAAAAAGTTGATTTAGTGCAATCATTTTATATGCTACCAAGTTCCTATAATTATCAATTCAATTTGCCTATGTAATTTTTTTTTCTCTTTTGTATAATAGATATTAATAGTAAATATTTTTTTTTGTAAAATATGTATTTCAATATTTTAAATCATCAATACAATTATAATTAATTAATTACTTTTATTTTTATGAATATTGTATAGATTTTTTTCTTATATGTAAAGTTAACAATACACATAATTTTGATTCTTTTTATTTTGGATATTGTTAAATAGTTAATTTCAAATAGTGGTAAGCATCAATAAAAGTTAAATTAGTTTTGTTTTGGTTATATAGATAGAGTATATATTACTTTAGTCTATCTAATGTTCAAAATATATATATAAATTGATGTTATCTATTATATTTGTTCCTACGACTATTATATAATAATTTTTGTTTGTTTGTAGATTAACAATCATTTCTAAGTTCTTATGTTATACAAATAATAATATTTTTTTCCAAATTAAATAAACACATATTATACTTAAATTTTATAGTTTACATTTTTAATTATCTAAGTAGTTGCTAGAATTATGATAATTATTGAATATATTGAAAAAATCCTAATATAGAAAATCCATAAAATATCATAAATATCAAATTATAAATTAACTTAACTACTCCTAATTGAAGCCCAATTCCATCTCAGGAAATAGAAGTGCAATATGATAAGCCCATAAGCAGATTTCACATCTTTCTGACATTGGTGCATCGATATTTCATACAGATCCTCTAAACCTAGGCAAAAAGAAATGTTACCCATCATTTCTCCATTGCACTCGCAATCTTCTATAACATAGGACTCTTCCAGAATAGTCTGTTGATCTTCCCCATGCAACTGAAGAGCTGTCGGACCATAACATACACTTTTTAGAAGTTCAAAAACATACTCGAATGTCTGTATTACTGTCGGCTTAAAAAGATCTCTTAACACATTGTAACCTTCAGTTCTTCTGTGCTCTCCAAGACATAGAAATGATTTCATAAACAAATTTTGCTTCTGGTATTCTTTTCTTACTAGCGCTATATAACATAGATAATCCTTTTGCTTGAAACCCATTTTCTTATACCGCATCTGTATAAGGCTTACATAATCTTTCATAAAATATATTGAAAATATCTTCGTTATCTTCGACAGGATAAAAAGGAACATCATGAAGAAAAAGTTTACGAAGCACTTCATCTCTATCACAAGTCTCACGAAATTTGGAAGCAACGATTCTCACAGTCCGAATCACATTGATTCCTTCTGGTGCACATCGAGAAATTATATTAATAAAATATCATCTGGTAAGTTCATGATATTAGTAATTTCTTCTATTTTACTCTGAAAAAAGCAGAAAAAATTCATGATTTATATCGTCAAACAAAAAAAATATCGAATTTTAATAATTTTGACTATAGTAAAACCTAATAATTCAATCAAATCTGTGATTATACGTAACTAATAATAGAATAACAAACATATTTTGATATCATGCCTGAAACTATATTCCCTTTCTTTTATGAATACAAATAAAAATTTTGTTAGAAATTTTGTCAAATAAAACGTGTATCAAGTATTTGTATGAAGTATAAATCAATTTATACTATTGTTACCTCCGTTTTGATTTGCATGGACAATCACAAATGTAAGCTCTCCTAGAAGATCAATGTCGTTTATTTGCCATCCGAATTTAAGGCTGATACGTTTGAGTGAATATCATAGGAATTTATATATTATAAATACAATTAAATTATATTTCGTTATGCTATTAATAATGGTATACTAACAAAAAAAATCCATCACAAAATATATAAATCCACTATATTTAACGTAAACTAATTAGTGTTTTATTTAATTCGAAACCAATGTTTAAAATTCAAGATATACGTATCAAAAAAAGTGAATTTTAAAAACTTATCCGATCAAAAGATTTTGGTTCATAAGTTATCAAATATTTTGAATAATCACTTTGTTATTATTTATATATCTTGCAATTTTAGTTGTTTTTTATATTTATCCTATAGTTTTATGTTCATTAATTTGTCTACAAATTAGGGTTTGTTTTATGATATTACTGTATCTATTCGTCTATATTTTTTTTATAGTAGATTTTTAAAAATGTGTTTCTTATATTAGATTTTTTATCTTCCTTATACACACGTTTTCTCTTTTCTTTATAGTACCACATTCAAAAGTATAAGAAGATTGTTAATTCAGTTTTAAACCATTAAGACAAGGCCACGAAATATCGATCTCAACATGTTCAAACAAGCACCATCTAGGAAGAAACCACGATATTTAGCACACCAAAGTTGTTCAAATGACTCAAACATCCACGGTGTTGAAAATGCTTCTAATATACAAGAACAAATGTTTTTTTACGTCTAGAAGTGTTATGGATTCACGTATTGAATTGCCTGATCATTCTAATAACTCCACTCCATTTAATTCTGATTCGGATTCTTCCTCTGATGATTTTGAAGATATACCTCCATCAGAAGACTTGCGATGAAGGTTTGAATATCTTTCGAGGGTTGAAGAGGAAAAAAAAAATTTGGCTCATATCAAAAACCTACACCCGATAAAAAACCTAAATACACTGGTAATTTATACGAGTTATTCGTACTATAATTTGCATATTTGTTTTAGATGTCTGCTTAATATAGTAGATATTAGTTTCTAAGTAATTTTTTTTTTTAAATATATTTTGTAGATTACGTTGATGAAGGAGATCCCGTACACACTTGTGTGCATTGTGGAGCTGTTTTTTGGTATAACAAAAGGATCAGGAGGAATTCGAAGACTACGAACAATCCTAAATATACTCTTTGTTGTCTTCAAGGCCAAGTTAAATTGCCTTTACTTAAGGCTGTCCCAGAGCTTTTACATGTGTTGTTAACCAGTGATGATGAGATGAGTCGACATTTTAGGGATAATATCAGGGCATACATATTATTTTCATTTACTTCTCTTGGTGGAAAATTTGTCAATTCTTCTGCTAAAGGCCGTGGTCCTCAAATGTTTCAGTTACATGGGGAAAATTACCATTTAATGGGTAGTTTGAGACCATGTACTGGTGAAATTCCAAAATTTTCCCAATTGTATATTTTTGATACCAAGAACGAGATTGACAATAGACTTGCTGCATTAAAGTATTTTTCTAACTATTACAAACTATTATATATATATTTATCGTTGTATATATGGTAATACAATGTAACAATTTGCTATTAATATAATATTTATTGTATTTATTAACCTTTAAAATTGCTTTTGTAGGAGTGGTAGTAATGTTGATAGCTACAAAAAGAAGGATAATCTAAGAAAGGATGTTATCGATGCTATTACAAATATGTTGAACAAATACAACCCTTACGTTAAACGATTTTGACAAGCACAAGACAAACTTGATGCTAATTTTGGTGAGACTTTTACTATGAGAATTATAAGTGATAGAAAGAAAGATGGAAGGACATACGACACTCCTACAACATCTGAAATAGCAGCATTGATTCCTGGAGATTCCCCCACGTGACATTATATTCAGGAGAAATCTGGTACATTGCAGAGAATACGTGAGATACATCCTTCTTATCTAACTCTGCAATATCTTTTGTTGTTTATTAAGGGTGAAGATGGTTTTAGACCGCATATTCCGATAGGTTCTACTCGATCTGTTAAAATTAAAAAGAATCAGACAATAAGTATGAGGCAGTGGTTTGTATTTCAGATTCAAGAGAGGAAAGATGAGTCACACATTTTAATCTATTCAAGGAGGTTATTTCCACAATTTTTAGTAGATGGATATACTATGATTGAGTCAAACAGATTGGGTTATATCAAACTCAATCAGACAACTTTGAGAAGTGATAATTTCGACTCTTTTCAAGAAGCTACTACACTAGGTAAACTCGACCTTCATGATCAAGGGAAAAAAGTTATATTTGCCACCAACGTTCTAAGTATATGAGGCAGATTTACTTAGATGCAATGACAGTATGCAAACAATATGGATTTCCTGACTTATTCATCACATTTACATGTAATACTAACTGGCCTGAGTTTCAAAGGTTTTTCGAAGAATGTCAGTTGAATGCTGAAGATAGGACATATATTATTTGCAGAATGTTTAAACTGAAACTTGATTCTCTCATGGATGATTTGACTAAAGG
>OVAX01004513.1:2630-12947 GCA_900406405.1 Lepidium africanum | reverse complement strand
AAGTGATAGTTATGTAGGTTTGAAGTTTGAGTTATGTAGGTTTGCAGTTTGAGTTATGTAGATTTGAAGTATATTATGTAGGTTTTGAAAACCAATTTTAATGACTTATTGATGATGGGTTATATTTCTTTCAGCATCGATATGGCATAAAAGGAGTATCCTGATAGACAATTCAAGGTTGGGATGATTGGTTTGAAGACAAAGAGCTTCAATCATAGTTGTAAACTCCCGTTGTTTAAAGAAATGTGTCTAGCTATTGGTGATGATGCGTACATAGACATAAGGGACAATTTTGTTGTTGGTATTATGCTAAAATTGAGTGATGAAGTATACATGGGCAGCAAAGCCAGTCCATTGGTTGCTTATGAATCAACTTCGTGTAGAAACAAGCAATGAGATGTGGGTATTGGTTGGTAGCCAGCCAATCAGATTCTCTCTTTATGAATTTGAAGAGATATCTGGTATGCCCTATGGGCTGGTCATTGAAGGAGTGGATATAGAGGCATCCCATGAGGACTTTTGGGCACAGCTTGGGACGAGACATAATGTAGGTCCGGACTTCTTTGAAATGCAAAAGGTGTTCCAGAGATGCAGGTATATAGGTTTGAGGGATATGGAAATGTAGGTATTGTATTTACTTATGTAGGTTTTATATTTATTTATGTAGGTTTGTTGATATAAGTTTATAGGTTAACGCATATCAGTGATGTAGGTTTTATATATAATTATGTACATTTGTTGATTAAATTTTGTAGGTTTACGCATATCAGTGATGTAGGTTTCATATATAATTATGTAGGTTTGTAATTAGTTATGTAGGTTTATGTGAGTTGTCATGTAGGTTTTACCGAAAGTCCTGAAATTGGTGTTCCCTTATTTTTCAGAGACTTGACTCTCGAGAGAAGGAGAATGCTACACTTCCATTTCCTTTTGCATGTTGGTGTTTTGGGTCTGCACCAAGGGAGCAGGATCCCACTTAAAGCTACTAAGAGGGTGTTGGATGTGGAGACTTTCAAAAGGTATCCGTGGGGTCGGGATGCCTTCCAATCCTTAATCTGATCTATCAAATGAGCATCATATGGTGGGTTAACTTACGTATTACGTGGTTATGTCCATGTGCTACTGATATAGGCATTGGAGTACATCGAATGCTATGCTGAGAATTATGGTACCCGGATTGAAGGTGAGAACATTTCGCTTATCAGTTGGAAGGCATCCAGGGGAAGAGGATGTTTGGTTAAAATCTTTTTGAACACAGGTGGAAAGATATGTAGGTTTATATAATGTAGGTTTGAAACTTATTATGTAGGTTTATATATAATTATGTAGGTTTGTGGACTATGTTGTAAGTTTCATAAAAACTGATGGTTGGAACACTTTTTTTAGGTTCGTGTTGGTAAGCACATAGTCCAGAAGCCGGTAGATGAAATATATCCTTTTTGGAAGGGAGAGACGAGCCATGACTCAAAGGTCCATAATCTGATAATGGATTTACTAGAGAACGCTTTTGATGATAGCGTTTTTGATTACTCAAAGAAGAGGAGGTCTGATAAGGTGGCACCTCCAGCCAACAAAAAAGCAAGGAAAGTAAGAGGTTTCACTGTTCTGTAGGTTTAGATTTTGTATTATGTAGGTTTCTTTGAAGTTATGTATGCAAGTTTATTTGAAGTTGTGTAGGTTTATTTGACGTTAAGTAGGTTAGGTGAAGTTACGCAGGGTTCTGTCATGTTATGTAGGTTTCTTTTATGTAACTTATGTAGGTTTATAAGACGTTATGTAGGTTTAGGTGAAGTTACGTAGGTTTCTGTCACGTTATGTAGGTTTATGTCACGTCATATAGGTTTCATTTCTGTAAGTAATGTAGGTTTGTGATTTGTAGGTTTTTGGTGCATCGCTTGTAGGTTTGTAATTAAGTATGATTTATTTATGTAGAGTGTGGAAATTCGGGAGGTGCAGGAGTAGCCTCAGAAGACAAAGCCTCTAAAAAATAATGAAAAGGAGAAGAAGAAGTAGAAGGATGTCGATGGCTCGAATGATGAGATGATCGTGTCTTTGAAATCCTTCGTTAAGGATAAATTTAGAGAGAAGGCCCAGGCTTCGATAAAGATGGAGCAGTCTGCTATTAAAAAGCTTTTGGAGGGATTAGTGGCCAAGTTCAACGAGGCCAAGAAGAAGAACAACTAGAAATTTGACAGCTTGAAAAACTGAGTAGGTCGATTTGAGAAGTAGATTCTCGGAGATGGAAACCAAAATGATTGGATTTGAGAGTCCCATTGCTTTAATTGGTGATGGGAAATAGAGGGTGATGGGAAGTGGTAGTAGTGCTCGTGTAGAACCACGGGAAACGGAGGGTGATGGAGCCAACAAAAGGGATGGGGAAGGAGAAGCAAAGAAAACTGTGGAAGGCTTAGGAATGGAAGAGGAGGTGGGCAAAGGAAAGGACAAATCGCGGGTACGTGTTTCTCTTTTTTGAGGGGACATTAACCGAAAGCTAAGAAGTGAATTCTATGGTGTAGGTTCATTGATTTTGTGTTGTAGGTTTTTTGTAAGTTATGTAGGTTATTTGTAAGTTTTGTAGGTTCTTTGGAAGTATGTAGGTTATTTGTAAGTGTTGTAAGTTTCAAACTGAGTAATCATAAAGTTGACATGTTAACTGTAATGTATGTTTAAAGAAGTTAATTTCTCTGTTTTGTAGGATTTGTAATAACATTCTAGGTTTAATAAAATTTAATTCTTCGTTCAGAGTGAGTGGAGTCCTGGACGGTAGTGACAGAGCAAACTTCGGACCCGGAGAGTCCAATGACAAAGATTATGCGATCTCGTCCTACACAATCCGCAGGGACATCTAGCACCACTCCTCCATCTAAGGAGATCATCGATATGACTTTAGATGATGATGCTTGGTTGAGGACTGCACTTAGGGTTGAGAAGGAACAATAAACAAAGGCATCCGACAACATGGATGCATTGGCTATAGTGCCCATTACACGAGAGAGTAGAAAAATCAATCTGGCTACATCACAGGTAAGTAAACGTATATAATGCTGTGATGTAGGTTTTTCTGGTGTGATGTAGGTTTTTCTGATGTGATGTAGGTTTCGTAGTTTTTGATGTAGGTTTTGTGGTTGGTGATGTAGGTTTTCCAGCTGTTATGTAGGTTTTCATAAACTAATATAGGTTTTATATTTACAGGTTACGCCTTTCGAAGGCGATTCACTTGTCAAGCGTATTGTTCAAGGTGTGGAACACTCAACGGTTTTATACGATCCTTTTGGTGACTGTAAGATGAGAGTGTTATCCAACCTACTGCACTACGTCAAAACTGAAGAGTAAGTTCACACAATGTATTGTGCAAACACTGACGTCAATGACCTTACCTGGTTGTATAACTTATACTCATTCTCAGGTATGGTGGTGGAACTCGTAAAAACACTGACTTCTACCGCTGCATGATGACATACAAGCCGGAATGGCCTCCCGAAGACAAAAGATACGGCTAGTTGACTACACATGTACGTATGTAGATTGCGTAGTGTACACATTGTAGGTCCAGTGTAAGTTGTGTAGGTTTAGGTCGAGTACTTATTTGTACAGCTGTGTAGGTTTAGTGTATGTTGTGTAGGTTTCGTATAGATATGTAGGTTTACTATAAGTTGTGTAGGTTTACATTCACCACTTGTAGGTTTTGTATTTCAATGTAGGTTTAGTTTCAGTGGTGTAGGTTTACGTCCTCGACATGTAGGTTTAGTTTCCACCTGTGTAGGTTTTGTGCGTCTTAATGTAAACTAATGATTGTAAAACTTTTCTTCCAGCATATAGCCGGTGTTATTCTCACGTTCCGGAGAAGACATGTCCAGACGGTGACACCATTCAGAAGTAGGTGCATTGCTTTTGTTGATCCGGAGTTCTCCACAATATGGGCTTCGGAGTATGAGAGAGACTTCCTCGCCTGCAAGGGAAAGAACTATAGATTTAGTGATGCTTTTTATGACTTGTACCATGGAGACGATGGTATGTACGGTACTGCGAGGAAATGGATTGAAGATGTTGATTGGGTGTACATAGTAGACAACATTGGAAATGCTCATTGGGTGGCCTTAGAAGTGGACTTAATGAAGGGTAGGGTCAGGATCTATGACTCCTACATGTCGATGATGACTGACAGTGTCATTCTAGGCCGCTGCAAATCCTTTTCTCGGATGATCCCACAATTGATCAAGCATATGTTGCCTCCGGCTGACAAAGGAAAGGTCACGGGAACCGCCTTCAAGACGACTAGGTTCAATGGAATTCCACAACAAAAAGAGGGTGGGGATTGTGGGATATTCGCTTGGAAGTTTGTTGAATGTTTGGCCCTAGGAGTGACTTTTGATGGCTTGTTCGACGACATGATTCCACACCTTTGGATGAAGTATGCGGCTGAAACTATGGATGAGCTTCCCGCGAACTGTGAAGTATTCATGAGCAACCCAAACCCACGAGCTGAAAAGACGCCGTTCATCACTGATAGTCAAACATGAGATTGCAAACTCAGGTCTTATGTATTTATGTAGGTTTACCATCTGATATGTTGATACGATCTGTAGGTTTTATTGTAGTTATGTAGGTTTTGCTAATATTGTAATGTAGGTTAATGTAGGTTTTAATTTTAGTTATGTAGGTTTAGGATAATCCTACAAAGGGCAACAATGTCTGTTTCACTTTGAACGCCTTTGTAAGGTTAATATATATGGACCTTGTAATCTTTTGTGAAATTACTTACTCAGTTTAACAGTGTATGTTTAACAACAGAGAATTCAAGTTTACGAACACGAAATGTAGGTTTACCAACACAGTATGTAGGTTTAGCCACCCGCATAGGTTTAGAAACAGAGAATTCAAGTTTACAAACACAAAATGATGTAGGTTTAGAAACAGAGAAATCAAGTTTACGAACGAACATGAGATGTAGGTTTACAAACATGAGATGTAGGTTTACGAACATGAGATATAGGTTTTTGAACATGAGATGTAGGTTTAAAAACATGAGATGTAGGTTTACGAACATGAAATGTAGGTTTAACAATACAGACAAAATGCAAGTTTACAGAATGTAGGTGTTATTTGTGACTTGTGTTTGATGTTCTATTGGTTGTACTTCATATTGTTTTTCTTCCTCAACTCTTCCCTACAAAAAAGAAGAAAACATCTCAGCTTAATCAAAAAAATCAGCTACATAAACCTACATCGAAGAGGGTAGTAAACCTACATTGATCAGACTAGTACACTAGTAAACCTACATAAGAACTACGTAAACCTACAAGGCAACGACGTAAACCTACATAAATGGGACTAGTAAACCTACATTGATCTAACTAGTTAACCTACATAGCGACAACGTAAATCTACATACTTGAGAATAGTAAACCTACATTACTACATCACAAACCTACATACCTGAGAATAGTAAACCTACATCACTATTAATTAAACCTATATAGCTGACAAAAGTAAACCTACATCACACAATTAACATACCTTTAACACTTTCTCAACGCCAATAGTGAGAGCGTTTTCATCAAAACTGCCTTTTTCTTCCTATCAGCAAACCACCGTGTTAACATGGACCTTATTGCGTCAATTAGTTGCACAATTGGAAAGGTCCTAGCTTTACTCAAGGCTTGATTATTGATTCAGCTATGTTCGTTGTGGTGATGTTGTACCTATTACCAGAGAAATGTACACGACTCCACAAACGAACATCAGCCCTGAGTAAGTAAGCATGAAGACGAGGATTGATGTCTTGGATATGTGCAAGTAGGTCATTGAAATCTTGAAACCTATACGTCATTGCAGCTCTCTTAAACAGCTTGAAAGACTCACCCCCCTGAACTTCATCAGGATATTTTTTCGCAAATGGTAGGTGCCTATACCCCTACCAGCTAGTGGGTATACTTTCTTTATCGCATCGCCTATTGACCTATGCCTATCTGAAATGATTACCAGCTTATCATCGTCAGGGATAACACGATTTAGTTGGCAAAAAAACTATTCCCAAGATTCATCTTTCTCGGCGCCAACAACCGCGAACGCTATTGGAAATATGTTGAAATTTTCGTCTTGCATTGTGGCAGTGAGTAGAGTACCTTTATACTTTCCTTGCAGGAACCTACCGTCTACAACCACCACCTTCTGCATAAAAGGAAATCCTTGGATGCTCGCATCAAATGCAATGAAAAGAAACTTGAATGTGTTGTTTTGATCAACCTCGAGCTTTATAAGTGTGCTGGGATTTGCTCTTCTTATAGAGAATAAAAAAGACGGGAGTTGTTCAAAACTGCTCTCTGAGGACCCTCTTATCAGCATGCGTGCTTCCTTTAACACACGGTGAGCCTTCCAATATTTCAACTACAACAACGAATAAGTAGTTACGGAATAGGGAATAAAACCTACATAATAAACACAAAACCTACAGAGGTAAAAAAAAACCTACTAGAATGATACCAGTAACCTACATTAACGATACTAGTAAACGTAAACCTACGTCAATGATACACGTAAACCTACATCAATGACACCATTAAACCTACATCAATGATACCAGAAAACCTACATCAATGATACTAGTAAACCTACATCAATGATACCAGTAAATCTACATCAATGATACCAGTAAACCTACAACAACGATACCAGTAAACCTACATCAACGATACCAGTAAACCTACATCAATGATACCAGTAAACCTACATCAACGATACCAGTAAACCTACATCAACGATACCAGTAAACCTAGAACAACGATACCAGTTAACCTACATCAATGATACCAGTAAACGTTAAACCTACATCAAATACCAGTAAACCTACATTAATAGTATTATTAAACCTAAATAAAACAAAACCTACTTAGGCAGAGACGGTAAACCTACAAAGGAAACTACACTTACCTTAACTCCATAGCGTTTATTTAGACTCTCTGCGACATGTCTAGGCAGAATAGATGGACCAACACCACCAACAAAATCAACATAAAGGCGAGCAAGAATATATGGAAAAGCTTGTCTCCCACGACATGACCGCTCTGTCATGGAGCAAGTGTGTCGTTCCACATAATCTTTAATGTAGAAGAACAGGCTGCTATGATCAATTACCGCTCCACAAACTTTCCATTGGCACCCAGGCACCCAACACCTCACCCGCAACAAGAATCGCGTTGATGCTATAACATCAAAATCAAAACAACGGTTACAGAAAGAATCTTCGGCCTTGTCTCCAACTTCTCCTTAGTTGGATAACATTGCCCAATGGCCAAGTCTACATTACTCAATTCTAAGGCTACAAACTCATCATGAGATAACACCTCCTTTTGTTTAGAGGAATTTTTTTGGCTCTCTTGAATACGAGTGTACTCTTCATCACCAGAATTTGTACCATCAGGATCGTCGCAGTAGTCAAACCTGCTTACTCCGTCTTCATCTTCTCCGTTGTCTCCATCCGCTTCTTGATTTTCTCCATCCGCTTCTTGATTTTCTCTATCCGCTTGTTCATTTTCTGAAACCCCTGAAACCCTACAAGACTCTTCTAAAAACCTACATAACTGTTCTAAAAACCTATTAGACTCATGACCATTTTCACTTACAAACTCATGACCATTTTCATCACCAACCACTGTTTCATCCTCTTCTTCTGATTCTAGATCCGATTTCTCATAAAACTCAGCACAGAGATGCAATCTAAACCTCCTACATTTCTCCGCAAAGACTCTTATTAATTAAGTATCAGATAAGAAAACAGGTGGAGTATCTTAAGGAAGCAGCCTCATTTCTTCACTCGACCTCCTATAACTAAGACTGACCTTATATAACCGTTCACTCATCTCAAATTTCATGCATACATGTGAACATAACGCCCATATTGTGATCATCACGAACTCTAACGATTTTGCTCCCAAACTCTGGATCACGGTAAAAGAACCACTGATTTCCCTTATGCCTCTGATATGTATGCATTTTAGCCCATTTTAAGAGCATCATCAAGCATACTTTGCATCCATATTCATGGCATTCTCATCATTTTATAGTCCTTTTAGGTTCATATTACAGGCTTTGCATTTGCATTGCATACATTTGCATATGGAGTGTTTTTAGGTACTTTGAAGCATATTTCAGAGCGTTTTGGATGTGAACACCATCATGGATTGGATTTGAGGGATGATCACAACAAAAGAAGCAGCTAAAGGTCCCATTTAGCTTAGCTCGTGATGGCTACTCGCCCTTATTTGGCCGAGTTGCACCTAAATGGCCTAGAAACGTCAAACCAAAGCACTATAAGCTGTTTCTGGGGATTTTCGAGTGAGCTCGCCATAAGGGGTGAGCTGACCCTCACACAATCATCTTAAGGCCCCATTTAGCTCAGCTCATGATGGCCACTCGCCCTTATTTGGCCGAGTTGCACCTAAATAGCTCAAAAGCGTCAAACCAATGCACTAGAAGCTGTTTTTGGGGATTTTCTAGTGAGCTCGCCCCTTGAGCTCGCCATAAGGGGCGAGTTGACCCTCACAAAATCATCTTAAGGCCACATTTAGCTCAGCTCGTGATCGCCACTCACCCTCATTTGGCCTAGTTGCACCCAAATGGCCCAGAAACATCAAACTGAAGCACCAGAAGCTGTTTCTGAGGATTTTGAAGTGAGCTCGCCCCTTGAGCTCGCCATAAGGGGTTGATTTGACCTACATACAACCTCAACTCGCCTTCATGACTCGCACAACATGGTGAGTGTCGAGGTTTTCGGCAGGAAAAGTGCTACTCGCCCTCGCAACTCGCCATACATGGCCGAGTGGACCATTTCCCAAACTTTGACCATTTTTTATATTGATTTCATTTTAGGTTTTTGTAAGTGGGCTATAAATACCCCTTTTAGACCCACAAACAAGGGATCCACTTTTTTTGCCTCTTTTGTTCTTGAGAAATACCTCAAAACTCTCTCTACTTTTGTAATCAAATCTTTGGTTTAATTTTAAGTATTTGGCTTTGATCTTTATATCATTCTTCTTATTTTTCCTTGCTCTTTAAGATCTATGCACTGTTTTTATTTTCTGGGTTTGTGTTATTGGTGACAAAAATCTAGTTGATCTCTTAAGGTGAGTGAGGAAGAAGGATAGATCTAGGTTCAATCATGGTTTTCTGTCTTGTTTAGGTTGTTATTTCCATAGATCTAGTTAGTCTACGTGTTCTTCATGCCTATTTCAACCTGATTAATTGGAATTTGATGTGTTGCATTCTCTGCCCAAAAAGTGTTCAATGAATTGCTTGACTTAGCTTAGATTAAGATTTAGATTATCTATCCCAAGAGATTGGTAGTTTAGAGAGCTGGGTTAGCTAATTAGGATTGATTCTTCAGGCCAATATGAGTGTGTAATCACCAAAGAGATTTGGGTTAGGTCACACTTGGATTGAGATGTCATGATCATGAGAATGGCTTGAATGTTATGTTCTTGAATCCTAGGCTTAGATCTACTTAATAGTTTGTTAGATGAGTGTTTGAGAACCATGATTGAGCTGAAATCTATGATCTTTTCTTCCTCATGAACCCAATTTCATCTTGAATTGCATTCTTGTTTTGTGCTCTGTTTTTAGTTTATTTCTCTGTTTTGCTTATGCTCTGTTTGTTCTGTTTTGTTGCTCTGTTTTGCCTGTTCTGATTTTGTGACAATTTCTTGAATAGATTTGCTTGAATCAGAATTGCTTTTCCATATCCTTAGTGTTAGCAGCCACTATTGGTTCGATACCCTTTATGCTACAAGGATTTGACTAACGAGGCTAAAAACTTTACTATCAGCCTCCATCTTCCACATATCACTTCCAATTCAATCATCTCAAAAATACAAGAGCTTACAGGTTTTGGTCGTTAGAAAATGAAAGAAGATGATGAAATATATGAGCTCAAGGTTGTTGACGGCTATGATGGCGTTAAATGCAGCTGTTAGGTGGATGGTTAATGACAGGGGTAAAATTGTCATTTCGTCACATAATACCTAAGGTATCTCTAAAAACCTACAAAGCTTGACTTCAAACCTACATAACAGCAATCAAAAAACTACAAAGCTTGACCTTGAAACCTACATAACAGCAATCAAAAACCTATAAAGCTGGTATCTCGGAAAACCTACAAAGCTTGACCTTCAAACCTATATAACAGCAATTGAAAACCTACAAAGCTTGACCTTCAAACCTACATAACAGCAATCGAAAACCTACAAAGCTTGACCTTCAAACCTACATAACAGCAATCAAAAACCTACAAAGCTCGACCTTCAAACCTACATAACAGCAATC
>OVAX01004512.1:0-12953 GCA_900406405.1 Lepidium africanum | reverse complement strand
AAGTCCAAAAAAAAAGTGAATTCGGGTTGACCCAAGACAAACCAGGTCAAACCAATCAAAAGTGTAACACCCCGCTCCCAGCTTTGGAGACAACGTGTTATTAGGCGCCAAAAATTTCATTTTATTAATTAAATTCGAAAATAGTCCCAAAATCTTACATAACTTTACTAAATAAAAATAATGTTTAAAATAAAAGAAATAACTTAAACAAAAATGTCATTGAAGTAATAAAATAAAACCGGAAACAAAAAAACCAAATAAACCGGAAAACTCGAACCAGCTACTCACGAACCTCGAACTGATCTGGAAAAAGAGGGAAAATGAGGGGTGAGTATAAAAATACTCAATGAAGAGATCTCTTCTGCCGACTGAGGTTTAAAGTTCTAGCCTAATTAAAGCAAATCTATCCTAGCACAGAAAGCAATCATATACAACTCGTGTTTTTCAACAAGTTGTACCAAACATGTCGGTCCGTCGTAGTTGCCAACTCTACACATAATGGCCCGCCACCCTCTAGATGGTTCAAAGCCTGGCCCACCACACTCTAGGTGGTTCAAGGCACTAATTTAGTTCGTCAGCGATTTTTCGGTGAAGGTTCCCATCGGCCTACTTCAGACCATCTGTCTTTTTCCGCAGGAATGCCGACCCGTAGCCAAAGTTGAATTCCATGTCACCACTCTTTGAATTCCTTCTCTTACTCCCATGTTAACTCTCGGATTCGATCCCTCTCCTAGTTAATATGAATTGTCTTACTCTTTTTGATCTTGGGGTCACCCTCCCTTCTGTTTACGATTGCTACCGGTTTTCCTCTCACCGATAAATTAGACCCTAAGTCATCTGGTGGTTGCGAGATAATGAGCTCTTGCTCGGTGACTACTTTCCTGAGCACCAACACATGAAAAACATCATGAAAAGCTACGAGCTCTGGTGGTAACTCAAGACGATATGCAACAGCTCCAATTCTTTATGTGATGGGGTAGGGTCCCATGTACCTTGGCTTCAGTTTCCCTTTCTTAGACCAACGGTCCACTCCTATGAACATTCTCATCTTCAGGTACACCAAGTCTCCTACCTCAAACTCTAAACTTTTTCGCCTTTTATCTGCATAGCTTTTCTGATGATCATGAGCTTCTAGCAACCTTATCTTAAGAATCTTGAATTGCTCACTCATCTCCTGAATGATTGCAGGTTCCATATCATGACGCTCCCCCACTTTTGTCCAACAAAGTGGTGTGCAACAAGGCTGTCCATAAAGAGCCTCAAATGGTGGCATACTTATGCTTGCGTGATAAATGTTGTTATAAGCAAACTCAGCTAAAGGCGAGTGTCATTCCCAACTACCACCCCAATCCAGCATGCAAGTTTCAAGCATATCCTCCAATGTCTGAATCGTCCACTCTGACTAACCATCTATCTGATGATGGTATGTTGTGCTCAACTGTACTTTGGTCCCTAAAGCCTTTTGAAATGCGCCCCAAAACTCGGACGTAAACTTGGAGTCTCTGTCTGAAACAATGTTCACTGGAACACCAGGCAATCTAACAATCTTGTCAACATACCTTTGAGCTAAGCGATCTGCTGTGTCTGTCTTTCTGATTGCTAGAAAATGAGCAGACTTGCTGATCTGCTTCGACGCGTCTGTGTAAACCACATATGGTACACCTACTCTCGGTAATACCAACACAAGCGTCTTGGTGAAGTGCTCTTTCAAGCTTCTAAAACTCTGCTCACAAGCTTCTGTCCATTCAAACCGTACATCCTCGCATGTGAGCTATGTCAGTGGCTTGGCCAAACTTGCAAAACCTTATCGAACTTTCGGTAATATCCAGCAAGACCTAGAAAGCTACAAACCTCAGTAGCACACTTAGGTATAGGCCAATCTGTTATCGTGCTTATCTTCTCAGGATCTACAGCAACACCTTCCTGAGACACAATATGGCCTAAGAATCCAATCTGTCTCTACCAAAAACTGCACTTCGATAACTTAGCATACAATTGCTGATTCCTCAGTGTCTGCAACACGATCCTTAGGTGTTCAGCATGCTCCTCCCTGCTCTTGGAGTAAATTAGAATATCGTCAATGAAAACAATGAAAAACTTGTCCAGATACTCCCGAACCACATTATTCATAAGCTTCATAAAAGCGGCGGGGGCGTTCGTTAATCCAAAAGGCATCATTGTGTACTTATAGTGCCCATATCGAGTCCTGAAAGCGGTCTTTTTGATGTCGTCTTTGGCAATAGCAATCTGATGATAACCCAATGCCAAATCAATCTTCAAAAACCAAGAAGCTCCTTGTAACTGATCCAATAACTCATCAATCTGCGGTAAAGGATACCTATTTTTGATGGCGACCTTGTTTAGCCCATGGTAGTCTTTGCAGAGTCTGAAACTACCATCCTTCTTCTTCACAAACAAGATAGGACCTCCCCATGGTGAAGTACTCGGTCTAATGAATCCTTTCTCCAATAGCTCTTCCAACTGCTTCTTCAATTCTTCCATCTCTGATGGGGCTAAACGATAAGGAGCTCTTGAGATAGGAGCTGTCCCAGGCTCCAACTCAATGGTGAACTCATCTCCTCTTCCCGGAGGTGGCCTTATAAGTGGTTCGAAGACATCTGGGTACTCTACAGCCACATCGATATCTTTCAACTCTACTTCTGCATCTCCTCCTTTCATAGAGATCGTCGCCAGATAAACATGAATCTCTTCTTCCTGCAAATTCTCCGACTCAGACATCAAAGTAAGTTGAGCCTTTCTCCTAGCATTGACTCCTTGAAACACCAAGTTTCCTTCGGCACGAATGAGATTAACCCACACCATTGGGCAATCCAAGTGAGCTCCATGTTGCTGCAGCCAGTCCATACCTATGATTACTTCATAGCGCTTTAGCTCCAATTCGATGAAGTTTCCCAGCAAAATTACATCTGCTATGGTCACCAGAACATCCCGATACGTCCTCGATGATCTTATTATCTCTGAGCCTGCGGTTTCAATCCTCTACTTCTTTTCAGAACAAAGCAATTCTAGAATCCCAACACCTCGCTGTTTTCGGGCACACAAAACTATGTGTAGCACCGGAGTCAAACATGGTGTAGGCTTCCGTTCCTCCAACCTTCCTTCATCAATAACACTTGGCTTATCTGCTTTTCTTAGTCTGCCACGTCCTCTCTTAGGTGGAACGTTCTGATGCATCTCTACTTATGGTGATAACACAGCCTTTCACAATTTCTTAAAACCTACCGGCCAATCTCGAGTAAGAGTTACTCCTGAAAGTCTCTTGAAAGCAAAAGCAAAACCTTTTTTTTTTTTTAAGAAAACGTTTTGAAAAGTAACTTAGCCTTCCAGGGCAGAACCGGCTTGACTTTAACCCAGTTCTGATACCACTTGAAACACCCCGCTCCCAGCTTTGGAGACAACGTGTTATTAGGTGCCAAAAATAATATTTTATTAATTAAATTTGAAAATAGTCCCAAAATCTTACATAACTTTACTAAATAAAAATAATGTTTAAAATAAAGGAAATAACTTAAACANCTTTACTAAATAAAAATAATGTTTAAAATAAAGGAAATAACTTAAACAAAAATGTCATTGAAATAATAAAATAAAACCGGAAACAAAAACTCCAAATAAACCGGAAAACTCGAACCAGCTACTCACGAACCTCGAACTGATCTGGAAAAAGGGGGAAAAAGAGGGGTGAGTATAAAAATACTCAGTGAAGAGATCACTTCTGCCCACTGAGGCTTAATGTTCTAGCCTAGTTAAAGCAAATCTATCCTAGCACAGAAAGCAATCATATACAACTCGTGTTTTTCAACAAGTTGTACTAAACATGTCGGTCCGCCGTAGTTGCCAACTCTACACATAATGGCCCACCACCCTCTAGATGGTTCAAAGCCTGGCTCACCACCCTCTAGGTGGTTCAAGGTACTTATTTAGCTCATCAGCGGTTTTTGGGCTGAAGCGTTCCCGTCGGCCCACTTTAGACCATCTGTCTCTTTTCCGCGCCACCACTCTTTAAGAGACAGCTTTTACAACATACTTAAATATTCTTTTTCACTTTACCAACTCAAAATATTTATTATTCTCAACCATAACTTATATCACACATATAATTATTATTCATATATATATATATATATTTATTTATCATATAATATAATCACGCAACTAAGAAAATATTTTTATATACTTATTTTTATTTATAAGAAAATATTTATATTTTTACTTATAATTTATATTTATATTTAATATAATATTTTAATAGTTGTTTAATTAATAAGAGAAATTTAATTTTAATTAAATTAAAACTTTAAGAATCGCAGATCACGTCTTCACATCGATTGGCCGGTGAACAGTTCGAATTGCAGTAAAATTAGGTTGATACCCAGAACCCAGCAGCTACCTTCGTGCACAAGCAACAAGCAAAAGTTAGGGTTCATACACTCAGAAAACATAAGTTACTTGCGCAACAAACCACGCGAATTCTGATCAATCCTTACCACGATTCGAAGATCCGAAGGTTTTGTTGGCTTCTTGGATATGTTCTCTATCCAAAACCAACCTCGGTCTAGCTTCCTTTGCATAAATCTAGTCGAAAATCAATCTTAAATAAGCCAAGTTGAAAACAGATATCATAACAATTCCGAGATTTTTCACTAAAGCTAAAATAGAACTAACTCAACGTCATACCTTAAGCAGACCGTATCTTCCTTAGTACGACTTGGATTGGGATTCCACTTTCGTCTATAAAATCTAGAAAGCAAGCTCTTTCCAATCCTATAAAGATCATGATAAGAGACACAGTGACCGATTAGTTGTGAACCCCGAAATTTAGCAAAATGGACATATTTTCTGAATTGCAGCCAGTTTCGACGTCTTTCCTTAAATTGACCGTAACTTCCTCAATACTACTCTGATTGACAAACGGTTTTCGGCTACAGATTCTTGAGAGGGAGATCTTTCTAACCCTATGAATATCACGATCGTACAATCAGTGAACAAAGAATTATAGCCCCTGAAATTCAGAGTATTGGACTGGTTTTCTTACCGACTTGAAGCTTTGGTGGTTGGCTCTAAAAATTTCGAAGGCAACGAATGCGAGTTAGGAGCTCGAGTTTGCAGAGGGGAGAGGGTAAAGAAAGAAATCGGCTCTGGATTTGATCTCTTATAAAGGAGACATGATTTGTTTTTAGGGTTAGGTTAGACATTTTATCTTCTCCACCAAAAATCCTATTTTCACTCAAATTTGAATCTCTTCTTTTGTTAGGCCTAATGAACCACGACTTTATTCACATATGGGTATCACAAAAAGGCACCAAGTGTATGTGTTTTTGGCAGGTTCTCGAGTAGGGGGTCGACCAGTTTTGGTCAAGGTAAGTGATCCAGAAGCATAAAAGTCGGACAGCTCCTCAGGTTGCATTGGTCGCGGTAAAATGACATATGTTGTGTAAATTGGTTGTAACTTTCTAACCGCTTGTCCAAATTCCTTCAAACCACCGCCAAATCAAAGCTGACTCTTTTGGATATCTTTGACCAAATTTCAGCCAATTCCATTCATGGGAAGGTCGTCATCGATCACCATATTTAAGAGTTCCGGAAAGAGCCTTGAGTAGGTAAAGTCCCGGCCAGCTTGGCATTTTCTTCTCGGGCCGTAGCCTCAAGTGGTCTTGGTCGCGGGATGTCTTCACTTCATCTGTAAGTTTACCTCGGGTGTAGCCATGACCTACCTTGGTAGAGAAGAGATGTATCGCTGTCAAGACGTTGGAGAAACGGGTTGAGAGCTGGGTGGCCTCGGGTATGGCTGCGGGCGGTGTTGGTGGAGAGACTTTCTGAGTTTGCAGTCTGTAACCTATGCAAGTCGTGGGTTTGGTCGCGGCCAGCCATCTCCTTCCTCTCGAGCTGCGGCCTCGGGTGGGTTTGGCCGCAACCAATGCATCATCACTTGACCATTCTTCATTTCCTTTGTCATTTAGACCTCCAATCCAAGCTTGATTTATCCCTTAAGCTCAAAATCAGTCTTCCTTGATGCAAGCTCCCATCCTTATGCTCAAAACCTCATGATTCAAGTCTCCAATCACCTAAAAATACCGAAAACACAAAAATATGCAAATGCATGACCTAAGGACTATAATGCACAAACTAAACACAAAGTGACCCTAAAATGACATGATGTGTAACTAAAAGACTAAAAATGATGCTAAAATGCAATGGAAAATAGGCTA
Organism: Lepidium africanum; assembly: GCA_900406405.1. Taxonomy (NCBI): domain Eukaryota; kingdom Viridiplantae; phylum Streptophyta; class Magnoliopsida; order Brassicales; family Brassicaceae; genus Lepidium; species Lepidium africanum. The sequence goes on along the minus strand of OVAX01004512.1, from coordinate 6,723 downwards.
AAAATCATGTACATCAAGCAGTGATTGTTAGGTTGATGGTTAGGTAGATCTATGAGTTTGGATGGTTGAATCTTATGCATAGGTTTCTAGATCTTGTGATTCCTTCACTTAGAGTGTTCTTAAAGCTAGAATTGAGCTGACCACTCAAAGATAGATTTGAGAAAAATCATCGTCCAAGAGGTGTTTGATGAAATTCCCGAAAGACTCTTCTATGGGCTTTTCTTCCATAGCCTTCGAGAGATGATGCTTTGGGGATTAGTGGTCTTAGTAAGCTTGTTTGTTAATGCTTCTTAGACTTTGGATTGGCAAATGAGAGTTTAGCTTGGTCCATAGTCTAAGATAGAGGCTAATGCCATGAGAGTGAGTTAGTCTAGATGATATGTGACTCATGCCCTAGGATGGTTCTTAATTAGACTTATTGCCTTTGATTTGATTTTCATTCTCTTTATCAATGCCTTGCAATTATTCTATTGTTAGTTTGTGTCTTGTTATTTGTTCATTGTGTTTGTCATTTTCATTTGTGTTTGTTCTTGTTGCTTGATTTGGTTTGCTTTGCTTTGCTTTCTTTCATTTGTTAGTAGTCTTTTAGTTTCAAACCCCTTTTGATTCCTATAGCTTAGATCAAAGTTCTCATAGTCCTAATGTGTTAATTCTAGATTCTCTTGGGTTCGAAGCCCAAATGCTTACAATGACATAATTGTTTGAGCATTTGTTGATTTATAAATGTAATTGATTGTATCTTGAGTATGTGAATGCTCTAGCATATCAATTTGGTGCCGTTTCCGGAGAATCTATGCAATTAGCCATTAGGATTTGAATTAGATTTAAGACTATAGTTATTTCTTTTGTTTGTTTTGGTTTGGTTATTAACTTTCTTTCAAGTGTTTGTTCTTTTTGAAGGTGCAATCACAATGGGAGAGAGAATAGCTTTGTTTTTAGCTTCCATAAGGAAGACTCATTATGAAGCTCAAGATAGAGAGATGGCTTGGAACCCCACAAGCTATCACGGTTTTGAAAGCACATCCACTTATCAAAAGGGACTTCTATATGGAAATGATGTTGAAGAGAACCATTATGGTTATGGTGAGAGGCGTCAATCTTGGAATATGGAGTATGGTTATGACGAAGCTAAGGGTTATTAAGAAGCTTATAGTTATAATCAAGGAGTTTATAATTATGAAAACGTTATGGTTATGAAGGAGCTTATAACTATCAAGAAGCTTATGGTTATGAAGAGGCTTCTCCTTCCCCAATCAATGAGAAAGAAGAAATTTGCAACATGCTTAAGTTGGTTTTGGAAGGACAAGAGAGTTTTCACAATACTACTCTAAACAAGATGGATGCCATTGAAGATGCTTTGGAAAGAAACTCAAGGGATTTGAGCACTCTAGGGAAGATGGGTGATAAGGGTATGTTGATTGATTGTCATGAAGAAAGCCCTATAGTCACATCATCTACGTTAATAAATGTTGAGGATCGAAGTAATTTCACTCTGCCTTGTTCACTGAGAAGGAGCATAAGCCTTTGAGTTGAGATGAAATTGAGGAGATTGGAAAATATTGGGATAAAGAGGATAATGAAACTCAACTCAAGAATTTGGAGACAAGTTCTAGTTCTATTAAGGAGTCCCAAGAAATTGGTAAAGATGCAATTGAAGATTGCCCTCTGAGTGCACCAAAGGAGGAGCTTATGTATTTACCAAAGGAGGACACATTTCATCTCGAAGATGAAAATATTATAAGGGGACTTGAATTTCTACTTAGTTACAAGATGTATGGGAATTGTGTGATGAGGAATGAAGATACTTGTGAAGATGTTGAGGTTGAAGAATGTATGGAAAAAGCAATGGGTAGCTCGATTGTTGAGAATAAACTTAAACTTAAGGAGCACATGCATGTCCAACCATCATTGAACCAAGAAGCAAAGGTTGAAGAACCTTTAGAGAAGCAAGAAAATCTCATCCAATTGGCTTTCAAGGAAGGGTTTGAAGAAGAATCTCCAAATGCAAAGTTATTTAGCAAGCTTCTCAATACAATTCTCACCATAGCATTGGGTATGTCTGATCATTGGAAGTTGCCATTCTTTGAGGAGGTTAAGATGAACGAATTTAGGGGTTGGTTTTACGATGAGTATGATCCCGGTGATCCATTTGGAATAATCACTCCTTTCTTGAAAACAGTAGAAGGAGTCTACTCTTGGGACGCGCTTGTGGAGAAGATTCCACTCTCTGATTCCATCACCGCATAAGAAGTGGTGCTTAATGTCGAGTTTGAGACATTAAACAAACGCACTTGGGAGGCAATCCCATGGTATCCTTTGTATATAGTTTCTAATTTTGCCTTGTGTTGCTTGGGTTTGGTATATTTTTGTGTGTTCTTTGAATTGGTTTTGATATAAGGGAATGGAGAGCTTAAACGAGGAAATGAGCCACTTGGATTGCACTTAAAAGGAGGAAGATGGCCGATGGGAAGCAACTAAGACGTGACACCCGACCATTTGGTCGAGAGAGAGTCCAATGGTTAGTGGTGGATGTGAGAAAACTCGACCATTTGGTCGAGAACCTACCCGAGGCCGTGGCCAATCCTTTGTAAAAGTCCATCTCATTCACTCCAATTCTCTCCGGCTAAGCCTATGACTTATACAAGGAGTCAAAACTCCTAGCAAGGTACTAAATCACCTCTTTTGTCTATGTTTTTAGTTTTTCCTTCTCTTTGTTTACATTTCTTTTGTTGGGTTCTCCTTTCTTGTGTTTACTTTCTCACCGGGACAGTGAGAAGTAAGTCCGGGGGAGGGAACCATTTTGTTACTAATGTGGTTTTTAGTTGTTTTGTTTTCCGTATTTTTGAGTCTTTTTCATGCATTAAATTTTCATGAAAATTTTTTAAAAATTCAAAAACAATCATATTGTTGCATTTACATATCATTTGCTTTAGGATTGAGTCTTAGATTCATATAGGTTTGCATGGGAACAATAATATGCCTTTGTTAGATTAAATGATTCACTTGCTAAGTTCAACACCCTAGATGTTAATTGTTTGATGTTTTAGGTTGCTAGTCGAAATTAAGGTTGAACCATGCATGGAATGTTTGACTCTATGTTCTCTTTGATTGAAACTTGCTATGATTTGAAGCTAAGCCTTGCTTATTGGTGATGAGAGAGCATTTGCATACTCAAAACACAATCAATTACAATCTATAATCAACAAATTCTCAAACAATCATGTCATTGTCAAGCACTTGAGGTTCGAACCCAAAGGCGTTGTGGTTGCAACAATAGGGATGCAAGGAGCTATGTTAATCTAGAGCAATGGGAGAAGTGGATGATGCAAAACTAAAAACTAAAACAAGAAACAAACAAAACAAAAAACAAGCAAATGCAACTAATCATAGCCATACCAATAATCAAAGCAAACAAGATTAAAACAAAGCAAAATGCAATCAAAATTAAGCAATTGAATAACAATATGATAAAGGCGAATGATCTAGGCAATGTCAATCAATCTAGGGACAGGGAAAATGAATGAATGATGCAATAAGGAGATAATGAATGCACCACCTAGGGCATGGAACACTACAATCAAGGGTAGACTAGCCCACTCTCATGGCACTAGTCACTATTCAAGAGATATGACCTAACTAGACTCTCATTTGTTAGATCAAGTCTCCCAAATGCTTTACAATCAATTCGACTATGACCAATCAATCTCATAACATCATCTCTCAATGGCTATGGAGAAAGAGCCCTAAAATCGGCATTCGAAAATTTCATTGAACACCTCTCGGGCGATGATCTTCCTAGGATCTAAGTCCATGTGTACAAGATGAATCTATCATTAAGAGCACCTAGATAGAAGGTTCTAACTATCCTAAGCATCAAACAATCATAACCAAGCCTTAGATCTAGCAAAAACCTAAATCATTCTAGAAGACTACTCACTCAAGATCATATTGAAACCAAACAAACAATAAAAGCTAAGCATAATGAAAATAGCTAGAGAAATAAACAAGAGATTCTTAATTAGATTAAGAAATGACCTAGAAAATGGATCATCCAAGAGGATCTCCAAGTTTGATTCTCTACAATCTTCAAAAATGTTGTAGAGAGAAAAGAGAGAAAAACTATAGCTAGATCTTAAAAACATGAGATAATGATAAGCTTTTTGTGTTGATGGTCCATCCATGTCTTTATACCCCTTGGGATTAGGATTTTAAGTCACTTAAATCAAACCACTAAACCGGGACAAACCATTTTTTTAAAAAAGGTTCAAAGCATAATGTTGATTGTTCACGCGTCCGCGGGCAGTGCAGGTCACGGCTTGGTCGAGGGGTCTTGTGGTCGCGAGCTGAACAGGTCACGATCGGATCGAGAAATGTCCTGTGTCTGCAGTTTGCGACCAAGACGTGTCGCGGGACTGATCGTGGGTAGGCTGCAGATGTTTGCTTCACGATCCGCGACTAGTGCAGGTTGCGGGTAGGCTACAGATGTTCGCTTCACGACCCGCGACTAGTGCAGGTCGCAGATCCGGTCAAGAAGTCACGTCCGGATGAGGATTGCGGGCTAAACGGGTTACGGCTAGATCGAGAAGTCTAGTCCTGCGGGTAGTAATTCTTTCCCGCGACCATTGCGGGTCGCAGCTACGGCTTACGGCTGGTAACAAGTCCCTGCGACCAATGCAGGTTGCGGCCAGACCTTGTACACTTCTTCAATCCGCGGTTTTGGCCAATTTTTCAGGCTTTTTCTTCGGGCATTCTCCTTTCTAAACATAGTCCTACTTTCCAAGCATCTAACTTCTTCATTTTAGCTCCAATCTCCATAGTGTGAGGTCCCAATCACCTAAAAAGACTGAAAAATGAGAAAAAGTACAAATGCAAAGCCTAATGACACTAATGCATGAAAATGACCCTATGTGGACCTAAAATGACATGAGATGCAACTAAATGGCTAGAAAATGATGCTAGAATGAGATGAAAACTAAGCTAAATATGAGACACATCAACTCCTCCGGACTTGCCTTTTGCTTGTCCTCAAATAAACAAGACAATAATCGGAAGAGGAGGTTGAGACCGGGAACTCAAGGCCAAAGACAATATGATGCAATGCTAAACTCAATAACCAAGTTAATAATTCTAAGATGCAAAGCGAGCAAGTCTACTTAAAAATCTTAGCCATACCTATCACAACTCAACTCAAATCTAACCTTAATCCACACAATGCATTCAAATCCACCAACCCTTTTAACATTCATTAAAATTCGAACCATGAATTATACTATGCAAATTCAATGAACTTATTTGGCTAAGTATAAGGCATTAGGCTTATGGATGCGCCACGATCACATAGTCCTTTCTTGAAGTTGAGATGACCCAGCGAACAGGGTAGAGTGAACGTCCCCGGATGCTTAAGTTTTCTTAGCACAACCTTAGCTTCAGCTACAATTTGACATTCAAAACTCTCAACCTCTAATGAACCTTAGCTTTCACTGCTTCCTTCAAAAAATTTTGATACTGTGGGATCAAGGCAAACGCATCAAGCAATGGAATTTTAAGCTCAACCTCCCTCATCTGCTTTTCAAAAAGCTCATTGAATTCATAGTCTGATCTTTCTTTAGGCGAGTTGGGAATGGTGATTCGGGTTTTGCAGCATTTTTCTTAGGCGTTGTAGGCTCAGAAACAGGATTCGCCAAAGTTTCAGGCTCAACTCGCCTAGCTGGTTGGCGAGTTGGACTGGCGAGTTGGGAAATGTTTTTCTTCCCAGCTTGTTCATCCTCCCCTTCTTGAAGTTCACTGTCCTCAGTGGCTGTAGGCTCAACTGCTCTAGTGTGAAGCTCCTTACCACTTCTGAGGGTAATGGACTGAGCAGTGTATTCTTTTGGATTCTGTACTACTTTTCCTGGGAGCTGACCCTGAGTCTTGACAGTAGCAGAGGCTTGTTGGCTTTTCATGTATTTCAAGCGAGCATTCAACGTTTCGAACTTGCAATTCAGGTCATTGTGGGATGCATCAATGTTTTGTGAACCTCACTGAATTACTTGCTAAAGGTCTCAACTTGTTGAGTTTGGCTCTGTTGAATTTACTGAAGCATCTCCATTATGTTTGGCGTTGCTTTCGTTTTTGAGGTTGAAGCTGGAGGTGCAGGCTTGAAACTTTGATAATATTGTTGCTTTGAAACCTAGACTTTCTGTTGTGCAGGCTTAGGAGGATAGACTTGATCCTCTCGGTTGGCGACATTATTGCTGCAGTAGGACAAATTGTTGTTTTGCTTGAAGTTATTCCATTGTCTTGGACCGCCTTGATTTTGCAGAAAGCTGATCTCTTGAACCAACTCGTCCTCCCCTTCTTCAACTGTATCCTCTTCTACCAGATTGACTTGCCTGTGATGAACTGACAGCAACTTATCCAGTTTCTCGCTCAAACGTTTCAACTATTTGCTGCTATATGAATCAGATGCTCCAGAACTGCGCTCAGCTCTATCAAACTCTTTTCTATACTGACCATTGGCAAGTGCAAGATTCTCTATGAGCTCTCTCCCATCATCAACATCTTGACTAAGAAAATTTCCATTGCTAGCTGTATCTAGCAACATCCTCAGCTTTGGTTGAATGCCCCTGTAGAACTGGCTTAAGATGGATTCTTCTGAAAATTCATGGTGAGGACATTGAGATTAGTATGTTTTGTATCTCTCCCATGCCTCAGCTAGAGACTCCGTCCCACTCTGAACAAAGT
>OVAX01004511.1:0-12959 GCA_900406405.1 Lepidium africanum | reverse complement strand
AATAAAAACTACGCACGTGCCTTAAGCTGTCGGTGCCCCATACTGTGTCAATGACTTTCCCAAATTTAACCTCTCTACTTGAACAATATTACGAATCTGCCACTACCCGCTAAATACTTGTTAACTAATTCTGTTTTTTTGGTTTGTTTGACAGTTATTTGATTTCGCGGACAAATACAGAGGAAAATACGATAGTAGTATCACTGTTGCTCAGAAATACTACAAATCCATCAGTGGTTACAATGTAAAATCCCAAAGATTTTGTAATCTGAGATTAATTTACTTGAAATTGTTCTGGTTTCTGAATATGTTCTTAATCTCAATGATCAGGATGAGTTACTATGGGCAGCTGCGTGGTTATACCAAGCTTCGAACAATCAATTCTATTTGGACTATTTGGGTCGCAATGGTGACGCTATGGGTGGAACTGGTTGGTCCATGACTGAGTTTGGTTGGGACGTTAAGTATGCTGGTGTTCAGACTCTTGTTGCCAAGGTTAGACACTTAGACTTAGTACCAATCCAATTTCGTATCTTTCTAGTTTAACCGGTTTGAATTTGGTTTTGATGCTAAACCGGTTTATTTGTTTTAGTTTTTGATGCAAGGCAAAGCAGGACGTCACGCACCTGTATTCAGGAAGTATCAAGAGAAAGCTGATTTCTTTATGTGTTCTTTGTTGGGTAAAAGCTCAAGGAACATTCAAAAGACACCAGGTGGTTTGATATTCAGACAACGTTGGAACAATATGCAGTTTGTCACCAGTGCTTCCTTCTTGACCACTGTTTACTCTGATTACCTAACTTCTTCACGAAGCTACTTGAGATGTTCTTCTGGAAATGTTGCTCCTTCTCAGCTTCTTTCCTTTGCTAAATCTCAAGTTGATTATATTCTTGGAGATAACCCTAGAGCTACTAGCTATATGGTTGGATATGGTAACAATTTCCCTCAGAGAGTTCACCACAGAGGCTCCTCTATCGTCTCTTACAAAGTTGACCGTACTTTTGTCACTTGCCGTGGTGGATATGCCACTTGGTTTAGCCGTAAAGGCAGTGATCCGAACCTTCTCGTTGGTGCTATTGTTGGTGGTCCTGATGCTTATGACAATTTCGCTGATAGGAGAGATAACTATGAGCAAACTGAGCCTGCTACTTACAACAATGCACCATTACTTGGTGTTCTTGCTCGACTCAGCAGTGGTCATTCCGGTTATAGCCAGTTTCTTCCAGGTTTGTGTCTACAATTCAAAACATTCTAATGTAAAGAAGCTTAGAATTTAAAGTAGTTTGCTTATTGTTTTTTGTTCTAATTCTGTAGCTGTTCCTGCTCCGGTTGCTCGAAAACCAATGCCTACTTCTCCTGTTGTCCGAAGACCAATGCCTATTCGTAAACCGAGAGTGACTACTCCAGTCAGAGGTATGCTTCATTTGTCTACGTGTGTTAATCTATGAATGTTTATTGAATAGAGATTTGACTCTGTTGATTACTTGTGATGCAGCTTCTGGTCCAGTGGCTGTAGTTCAAAAGATAACTAGTTCATGGGTCTCAAAGGGAAGGACTTACTACAGATACTCAACTACTGTGATTAACAAATCACCAAGAGCTTTGAAAACTCTTAACCTTTCAATTAAGAATCTCTATGGACCAGTCTGGGGACTCTCAAGATCAGGCAACTCATACGGTTTCCCTTCATGGGTTCACTCATTACCATCTGGAAAATCCTTAGAATTTGTCTACATTCACTCAACATCACCAGCAAATATTGAGGTTTCAAGCTACACATTGGCTTGATTAGTCAACAACAACAAACATCAAAGGAGACACAACAGAAATCACAGTGTGTATAGGTCGTGAGAAGAAGAAGAAAGTCTTTGGTATTTCATCTTTAATTTTCATTTTTACTTTTGGGTTTCTCTGGTGAATATAGAAGGATTGAAGAAAGGTTGAAGAAAGGAGTGAAGAGACAAAAGTGAAGACTCTTCAACAAATTTAAAGAAGAGTTTTAGAAGTGCTCATCCTCTTTCTCTTCCAAGTTCAATGCTTTTACATTTATATATAAATATATAGTGAGAGAGAGAGATAGTGTTTGTGAGATCTTACTTCTCAAAAATTGTGAGAAAATGCAAGGATTGTTTTTTCATTCCTTGTAGTTCAAAAAACATGTGTATGCCTTTGTCCTTTTGTGTTTTTCATCTTTTGTCTTGGTGGGTTCAATGACAGTTGTAAAACTCAACAACAGTCCTTAATGAAAATGTGATTTGGTGCTTATCAAACAGCTTTTCTTTGGGGTTTTTGTCTTTCCATTACATACAACTTTCAAATTTAGTGATAATATCAATCATTATCATTGTCATTAAGATTAACACTTAACACTTCTATAATTATAGATCCATATAATGGAATGGTTTTGCTTTTGACATCTGGTTCTTTTCTAACCACTTTCGACTTTACCATATCTTTTTATTCTAGAGTTAAATTGATAAACAAAAAGTATAATAAATATTGCCAATTGAGTATAAAATCAACTTGCTTTGAGAAAAGAATCACTAAAGTTTTCACTTTCCCATAATTGCATATTTTCTAAAGGTCATATTGCTAACTGCGATTTTGGTGGTACGGTACGAGACAAGTATGGTACAGTATAAATACGATTTAAAAAAAATGTAGTATAATTGCGATTTTGATTAAAAAATGGGACAAAACTATATGCGATTGATAAAATTTTTAAAGCAGTATGGTTTTCTTATAAATAGTTCTATAAATAATATAATAATAATACTAAAAAATTATTAATGACTTTATGATATCATATTAAAAATAAATATCAAATGTTATATGATATATATTGCTAAATCAAACAAATTATTAAATATTACATAAAAATTATATACGTATATATAAATAAACTAATCTACGTGGCCTAGACCAAAATTTAAAGACTGATCTGAATCTATAATGACATAGACATATTTAAGGTCTAATGAAAGCTATATATAATGCATATATATACATACCACATGTATATATATTTATGTTATAGTAGTATACTTCACCAAATATATATATATATATATATATATATTATATAGGTTAGTATTACCTGAAACAAGTCAAATCCGCTATATATGAGCAGCAGTTGCGGTTTTATGTTTCTACTAGTAATCATAAAATGTTTGCGTATTTTGTTTTTGTTTCAAAAAACGGTATATTTATGTATGATTAGTAGCAAATTTAGTTTTTGAATTGAAAACCACACCACACACTATTGTAAACAATCAAAGCATATAAAGTGTTAATCCATTAAAATTTTCATTTTTCTACAAATTGGTATCTTTGAATCTTTTCCTCAATTGAAATGTATATTATTTTGTTAATTTAATGATGTGATTTGTTAGTCTTCTAAATAGATAAACAAATTTGTAATAAACTTACATTTTTAAATATGGTACAAGAGTTATATTTTCATTTTATATTTAATTACAAAATTAATAGAAGTATGTTTTTATATAGTTCTGTTTTGTGATATTTTATTTAATTCAAATACTAAACTAATAGAAGTATCCAACGAGTATAATTATTTTAAATTATAGTTTGTAATTAAAAGGTTATTTAAATATGAGTAATGTTTGATACTCTCAGAAGAAAACCACATTTTACTATTTGTACTTCATTTGCACGGAACAATTACTCATCATTTCAAATTATTTCATGTATCTTTTCATTTGAATAGTTTACACTACTTATAGATTACTGTTCTCTTCTTTGTAATTATGTTTAATATTTTGTATTGCGACTAATATTTACCAAATCTCATTAGAATTTAGTTTTTTCATCTAAATCCAAACATATAATACCAAATCTGATGAAGGCTCCTCCATCCACAACTCCTCCTTTCCATTGATAAATTTGTGAATTTGTACAAGATCCCATTATTTTTTATACAAAAAATGATGATACTAAGTACTTTTCAGACTTTGATATTTATCAAAAAAAACTTTTTTTGAGAAAATTGAAAAAAAAAACAACTTTGAAAATTGCACTTTATGAGTTATCCAGACAGATAATTTTATTATATTATAATAATACAAATAATATATAAAACATGAACCAAAAAGAGAGGGAACCAAATATCATTTTTTTACAAGTAAAAAAATAAATTAATGTATATGACCAAACAACTTCAATAATAACACACAAATTTTTTATTATATTATAATAATACAAATAATACACAAAACATGAACCAAAAAGAGAAAGAAACAAATATCATTTTTTACAAGTAAAAAAATAAATTACTAGATATGACCAAGTAACTTCAATAATAACACACAACACAAAAACATAAAACTAAGATTTATCCAACAAATTCTTCCTTAATATTATAAAAGCTTCACTTCTTAGCCTTGTTATACATTTCATCAATCTCTTTCTGATAGTACTTGAGAAGCTGAGGCCTTTTCTTCTTGAAAGAAGGTGTAATGAGATCTCTTTCCATGTCAAATGGAACTGTGTCCAAATAAACAACTTTGATCATCTCAAATCCTTTCAGCTGTTATAACAAAAATTTGTTAACTAAATGATTGTTCAAAAAGAAACAATGATTAAGAAGAATAGCTAACAAATTAAACCTTTTTGTCTCTGGCTACTCTGTTGAATTCTCCAATGATAAACTCTTTAATCTTTGGATTTTGACAAAGTGATTCAAAGTCTCCTGAAACATTATGTTCTTTAGCCCAATGCTCTACTTGTAACTTGCTTGGATATACCACTGCCACTAAGTAAGACTCAAAGCTGTTTCCGTATACCCAAATCTGCAATAAACACATCAGAATCAGGTTTCTTGTATACAAAGTCTTCTGATTCAATGTTGGATTGATTGTTATTACCGATTCAATGGCTGCAACATGACTGTAAATGTTCTCCAAGTTTTCAACAGCAACATATTCTCCTTGTGAGAGTTTAAAGATATTCTTCTTACGGTCAATGATTTTCATGGCACCATCTGGTTGCCATTCACCAACATCTCCAGTGTGAAGCCATCCATCAATAAAAACTTCTTTAGTGAGATCTTCACGTTTGTAATACCCTGAGAACAAAGTCTTTCCTCTGATACAAATCTCTCCTCGTGGCGTACTTGCAAGAGCATCATAACCCATCTCTGGTACTGACTCAAGCCTTATGTCAACGTTTGGAACTGGTGGACCAACAGTTCCAAGCATTGCAAGCTCATTAGGAATCGACACAAATGTCCCACCACAACTCTCTGTTAGACCATAACCTTGCAACACATGAGCACATGCCACAACTCGAAGGAATGATTCAATGTGAGCTGCAAGAGGAGCTCCTCCTGAGAGTATCAAACGCACATTCCCTCCCAATCCTTCTTTTACCTGAACATATGTTTGTGTTAATCCTTTAAATTTGGTTTTGTACAATCAAAAGGTTTCAGGATCTATCAAGAGAGACTGTAAATTCTGAATTTTCAACCTTTTTAAATACAATTTTGTCACATATTGGAGATGCTTGCTCATGAGTCTTTCCTTTCAACATGTTTTTATGTTTTCTGAAGAAAAGTTTCACAAAGACAGAGATTAAGAATCACTACAAATACTATGGTGGTTGACTTAAAAACAAAATGGTACACTTACAAGTTGAATGCAAAGTTGAACATTGTCTTCTTTAAGAAACCACCATCAGAGAGTTTCTGCTGAAGACCTTAAAGTTGACATAAACAGAGAACAATAGTTATTTGATTTGATTTTCATAAAAGAAGTGTGTTTCAAAGTAGTGATTTACCTGAGTAAATTTTCTCTAGCACACGAGGAACAGCACAGAAGACAGTTGGTTTCAATGCACCAATATCTTCTATCAATAACTTAACATCCTGATGAAGTAACAAAGATTTTTAATAGACAGGTTTTGTTGACAAAACAAACAGATTATACAACTTACCCCTCTCCAGAATCCAATAGAGGCTGCTTCAGATATAAAGAGCTCCTCAATCACGCGATCGAAGATGTGAGCCAGAGGTAGATATGAGAGATATACATCTTTACTGCTCACCTGTGTAAACAGTTTTCATAGTTGAAACAAAGAAGAATAATTCATGATTAATTCTTGAAGTAGTCACAATGATATAAACAACAATTGATGAAGTTACTTACCTCTTCATTGATAGATTTAAGCAATTTTTTAACACCTTCAAGAAGATGAGTAATGCTCTCATTTGTAAGTAAGACTCCTTTAGGATCACCAGTTGTGCCACTTGTATACATTATTGTGCAAATATCACTTCTTTTCTTCTCTGGTAATTCATAATCTTTACCTTCACCCTGCAAATTAAAACATTCAAAATTTAAAATATGTTATGTTGTCTGGATCGACAAGACCAACTCCTAACCTAAACTTCAAACTTTATCAAGTAACAATACACGATTCCCTAAAGTCGAATTCCAATAGAAAAAATTGCAGAGATAGACTTTTAACCACTTTTCAAGATTCACTTCTCCGATTCATAATTTAGCTGATAATTTTAGATGTAAATAGAACAAAAATTACAAGTATGGTTCTCTTACTAGCTTCAAGAATTGGTCCCATGAATATATTGTTATATTGTGCTTATCAGCTTCTGCTCTTTGCTCATTTGTTACCTCACCAAAACTCACAATAGCTGTTCCAAAAAAAACAACATAAGAATTGTTTCATTTACTGGCCTTTTATTGACCAATCAAACACAAGAATCGCTACACTTACTCTTCATATATTTAGTTGAATTTGGAGCTGTCTTCAATAACTCAGAAATCTTTTTCTCCTCAGAAAAAGCAAGTGAGACCTCAGCATGGCAAATGATGAACTCTATAGCTCCAGCACCTACCAAAGTTGCAACAATCAGATACCTATTATTATATCGTCGTTTCAACTACTACTTTCAAACGAAGTACTAGTTAGTAGTAAAATAAGCATATCGTTTGCAAACAATATTTTTGAATGCTAACAAACAGAGTCAAAATATTAATTTTAGATACCTAGGGTGTCATATAAAGGCACACAGTAGACTCCATGAGCATTACATGCCTGATAATAACACAATAGAAAAAGATCATCAATTTCTTTTTTACATAAATCATAAGTTTCAGCTAATTAAAACTTAAAACTCATTAATTAATATTTAACCTGCATGCTTATGATCCATTCAGGACTGTTGGGTCCATAAATACCACATTTGTCTCCCTGTGGACCACAACTAATTGTAGTTAACATATTGTTGAACTTTTTAGATAGATTTCATTATCTTTATATATGACGTTATATTAAAATTAATTCCTGTTTTTGTAAAATAAAAGAATTAATTACTTTTCCAACTCCAATAGTTCTGATAGAGTTTCCAAGCTTAATCACTACATCATATACTTCTTTGTAAGTTTGCCATACATAATTCCCAGCCTGTCCAAAGAAAAAATAAACATAAATCATAAACACAATTTTTTTAAAAAAATTGCTAATTAAGTTGGATAAATAAGTTATTATAAAAGTTGGTGATTTCTTACTATTTCATTATTGATTTCTCTACGACCAAGCATATTATTATTTGGAGACTTCTCCACAGATAATCTGTAATCAAAACAGAACATATTGATAAACAACAAAAAATCAGATTAATGTTTATGTTACTATCAATACATAGTGTCATGAACATTGGTAGCTGGCTCTATTAATTTCACTTCTTTCATATCAAATTTTTGGATGTTACTATATTTTTCTAGATTTGTCTACTAATCTTTCAAGTAGTTTTCAAGTTAGATGTTGGTTAGACAATAAATGTATGATTATTACAAACAAAAATAGAGTAGACAGAAAAACTCAGTTTAATATAGTTAGCTCAATTTTTGTATCTCGAAATGCCTTTATCCAAACAGATTTCCAATGAAATTTTCTGTTTCAGTAGAATTTAATTCTTCTAGTGGTAAGACTTTAGATAATATACAAGTATTGAGTAATTGATCAGTAAAACCACATAAAATCAAAGGTAGTTTTTGGTACTACTTAATCCTAACAAGTAAAAATTCTCTAGCCACAAAGTTTTCTTTGTTTTAAGTAGCAGTTATGAAAAGAGTCACGAAAATTCATCAAATAACCACGAAAATAATAAGAAAAACCCCATGATTAGCCACAATTTTTTCTAGAAAAAACCGGTTGCTAGAAAAATGTTTTTCTACAGATTTCTTGAGGAATTCCGACAGTTTATAACAAAAACCAGACAGAAGAATTCTGCATGAGAAAGTGGTCGGAAAGAGAGATGGATGGATAAGAGAAATCTAACCGGAAAATATCCCAAGCACTGATGAGATCATTGGCCGGTTCAGGAAAACCATCTTTAGCGTAGATACTACGATAAACCGGACCAAGGGAGGGAGTTCCTCCATCAACACCTTCCTTACCCTTCTCAACCTCAACGATGTATCGAGTCGTCGCCATTAAAATATTATATGAGCTTTTGATATATGTTCGTTGAGTTTTAAAATGGCGTGGGAAAAAAGATTTAGAAGGAGACACAGAGAGTTGTTGACCCAATCCTCAAAGTCAACTATATTTGATGGTCTTCTTTTGTGGAATTTATATATGTAACTTGGATTTTTTTTGCCCACAACTTTATATTGATTTTTCTTTCTTAATAACGTTTTTTTTTTGCTTTTATTTCTTTTGAATGTTATGAACTCAATGTCTATTATCGACTAGTCTAAACAAGATGCTTAATTTGACCAACTCAATATTTTCTAGATATATCATGGTTTTTTATTGTTGAATTTATCAAACATCGTCTGAAGTCTTATAAACAATAATCTATTTTTATTTTTTTGATGTAACAAAACATTTCGTGATCCAGTTAATGGTGTACATGTTATTCATACATGTAATGTTTGAGACAGAATATAAGAAATTGTATCACAAAATAAATTCAAAGTTTTACCATGTTCCTTTGACAGCGTCACAAGTGTTTATAATATTGAGATTTGACATAATTTTTTAGAAGTATTGAGATAGAGATTTGACTTTCATACAACAGTAAGATTATAATGGTTATAATATGTAGTGTCCAATACTATAGTAAATAAAGGCCATATGGCATTTTATAAATATGATGAATATATAAAACAATAATACCATACGTAGTGGTTAACCATAATCATCAAGAACCCTATTGACCATATATATGTTTATTGTAAATTTTGGATCTCATTGGAAATTTATGATAGAGTAATTTAGAATTTAAGAAGATAGAAATCTATGATGTGAGTCACGTTTGTTGAGTTTTGAGAAAAGAAAGAAACAATAGAAGAATAGTTTCGTACTAATTACCAAAGCAGAGTTGTACACAAAGAAAATCCGTACGAGAAAAAGACCAAACCAAAAATACATGTTTATTTCGTCACTTTTTCCTTAATTTTGTTTTTAATTCTTACTTTCATATGAATTTCATACCATTGACTTTGAATTCTTCTAAAGATAAGCTTTGTTTGCATTCATTAAAAAGAAAGAAAAAATCGCCCTGTTCTTTTGAACTTTTCAATGACCATATCCTTTAGACTATTCTTATTACATATGTAATGGAACTATTCTGATAACAAACAAAAATGAAGTCAAAAGTCTTATGGTGTTGAAATTTTGAAAGAGTTGCTTCTTCCTTTTGTTTCAGTATGGGCTTTGTATAAGCCCACCTCTTACAGTATGGCCCAATTAAATTCAATTATCGGTCCAGTGAAAGTTTCGTAAATTATAATCATCTATGGGCCTTTAATATCCAATGTCAATGCGATGCCATCATTGTGTCAACTTTCAAGCTTCAAAATGCCACTTGCCTAACCAATCTCAACTATTTTTTTAACTTAAGTTGATTTTTTTATAGAAAAAAACATTCAATATAAACCCAAATATATTGATTCTTTGGTATACTTTGATCCCAATTTTCAAGTAAACCATTTCCTAATTATAACTAGTCGGAAACTGAAAAATCTTGGATAAATTAAATCAAGCTTAAACAGAACAATAATGCATTTTATGTTAGGTAGCCAATACGAAAATAAGAATATTATAATTTTATTGATAATGAATGAATTTGTTATATTAATGAAGTGATGCTTGACACGTATGACGTCAGGCTTCTCATTTAATAACTCGATAATGTCCTTAAAGTCATACCTAAAATCTGGCCATTGTCCCCTTAAACTTCATTAATTTCCAGAATTTCTGAGAACTATTCATTTTTGTATTGCGGTTAAAGTAATACATAGTCGAAATTTATACGATTGGTATACTTAATTCATATATATAAAATTTTACGAAAAGTACTTTTACAATTTTTTTATTAGAATTAGATTTCAGAAAACTATTCTTACTAATGGCAGAGATAAATCTATTAAAAATAGATGTATTTACATATCAAGGGATCGAGTTCTGCCAATTTGGCTAATAGGTCGGCTTGTGGCCCAATAACAAAAAAGAAAGAAATAATAGAGTAATCAATTCATATTTATTTGTTTATTATTGATCACTTCTTAATTGCTTATGCATGTAAATTTCATAGGGTATTTTAGTGTTCACATTTGGTCCAACCACGTGATCTGAAGATTTTTACAGATAAAAACAAATTATAAACACACAAAAAAGTCTATAAATTTGAGTTATTATTCTTAAATAAATTATATACACACAAAAAAGTCTTTAAGTTTGATTTATTTATTCATGCATAGTGTGTTTTAAACAATCTCTTGTGGTTTAAATAAATACAATGAAATATGTAAATCTATTGTATCAGATCAAAAGTCTTTGCGTTGTGTCCGTGACACTGTCGGACAACATGGTCCGAATGGTTGATGTCGACATTAACCTAACGGTTGTCTTTTTATGAGAATTATTGATCAATTTTATTATATGTTTACTCTAAATTTATTTTATATTTCTATCAACCATTTGATTGATCGACATATATTTATAATAGATTAATAATAGTATACTTTATATAGTGTGTAATTATTAAAAGAAATAAAAACATATGGACTCCATGCAAAATACTTTTAACGTATACTAAAATTCTTTATTATATGTATTTTTTTGAGTTTAGAATATTAAAAAGATGTCATTATCAGTCAGAATAATGAGAGTCGTTGGGAAATTTCAAAGGCTTTTGAAAGATGAATCAGTAAAAGAGATTTGATTGATATTTAATAATATGGACTTCTATATATAGATCTGTATTCACACTCATGTCCATCACTAATTTCCACAGAGAAAAAGAGAAGCAAATCTGTGATTTTTTTTCAGTTTCTTGAGTTAAATTTGTCATATTTATGGGAAACTGCATTGAGAGATGGAGGCAAAGTGAAGAAGAAGAGATAAGAGAGAAAGAAAAAGAGTCCTTCAAACTTGATGATAATGAAGATCATGGTCATGGTGGAATGAAGGTGAAGATAGTTCTTACAAGACATGAATTGGATATGTTTTTGCTTCAAATGAATCATGGTGGAAACTTGATGATGAGCAAAGATGTTATGGTAGAGATAGAGAAGAAGATCAAAAGAGCATCATCATCACCATCATCAATAGCTTGGGAACCATCTTTAGAGAGTATTGTGGAGTGTCCAGAAGTACAAGAAATGGATAGATGAAGATATGATGTATCATAATAATGAGTTTGATCATAATGATTTATCATATATTGGTGGTTATAGTAGAGCATTGTTTTAGATTTATGGTGGTTGGAAACTAGATAACATTTTTGCTCATCACTAATATCTTTTTAGATCTCGTACTAATCTATGTAAACTCTCTTGCTTCTTTTTTCTAACATATGGGTCTATAAACTCTGACCTATAACCTCAAGCTTTATAGATCTTTTATTACATGCGAAAAATGTGACTATCTAAAAATTGAATTCTAATAAAAAAAACTGCAAAAACAATATTTAGCCACTTGATCAATAAACTTAACTCTTTATAATTCTATTCTACATCTAAGTAAAATGTACGAAAAATATATTGGTCAAATGGTTAATATCTACATTTTATAACTCTAATTCGATATGAAGTTTGGATTAAATTAAGAAAACTTTATTGATCAAACTCATAGAAATGGATTTTGTATCCTAGGCCGGGTTCGATTCTCATCATTTCGGCTTTGTTTATCAATTAGTATCTGTTATTTTCAGCCGTTGGATAATTCTTTTTATTTTTTGGGCTATCTTTGGATAAATCAACGGCTGAGAATAAATCTAAGCAATAGACCAGAAAAAAAAGCTCAATGGAGACCGTTGGTGAGTTTCCCTCTTTCTTAGCCTTTCATTTCTCATCTCCGTCGAAACTTTAGCACATAACCGCCGATGCTCCTCCTTCTTCTTCTCCGGTGACTTTCTTCGTCTTTTATTATTCCAATTAGTTTCAATGAGTCTTCGTGTTCTTTCTTCCGTTTTCTTCGGAATCAATCGCATCCCTAATCTCTACGACACTCATCCTCTTCTTCGCTCTGATGTCTTCTCTATCTTCTTCATCCACGGAAATAAACCGACGAATATCAGTCGTACACGGCGACTAATTGTATCCTCATCTTATTCCGACCGTAATAGAGACAGTGTCAGCTCCGCCGCTGATGTTTCGTCGTCTCTTCTGGATGATGACCTTCTTAGCAGTTTATCCGCCGTTAGAGATGCTGATGAAGCACTCGAGATGATTTCTGATCGGTTCGGATCCAACCGCAGTGGAATCGTTGAAATTGAAGATTGCCGTTCGATTATCTCCGCTGCTCTTAGTCGAGGCAATGTGGAGCTTGCATTGTCGATTTTCTACGCCATGCGATCGAGTTTCGATTTAGGTTCTCTCATCTCACTTATCCAATTCACTCAGAGTAGAAGTTTCTGTAATTGATTAAGCAGATTGATGAGTGATTGTGTGTGCTTTGTGTTCGCAGGTGGA
>OVAX01004510.1:0-12960 GCA_900406405.1 Lepidium africanum | reverse complement strand
CTTGCTTTGGCAAGCTGACCATACAATGAAACAAGTTTCAGTAGTTGAATATTTTGGATAGACATCTAGTGCTTGATATTTTGGTGAGGATATANAGGCATCTAGTGCTTGATATTTAGGTGAGGATATAGGTTTTAATCCAATTTACTTTATATTGATTCTTATATCTATATACAAATTTGAACAAAAAGTTTTCATATCTTTATATGACTTATATTGGACTAAAGATTTATGGAGTTTAGAGAGAGATCACATTTATGACAGATTTTTAATTTTTTTAAATATCTATCTTTGAAGCTAGTTCAATTATCCCATAATTAACCAAATTCAAATTTTAATCAATATTAGCAATGTGATCTATTTCTAAGTACTCCATTTGATGTGTTTCTAAGTTCAATTATCATATAATTAAACTTCAATCTGAATCCTNCTAAGTTCAATTATCATATAATTAAACTTCAATCCGAATCCTAATCCATATTAGAAATGTATTAAAAACTTATCTCTATGATCTTATCAATTTATAAGTCTTTTAAATTTTTAGACAAAGGCTTAATTTGGGTTGGGATCGATCGATCTTCATTAAGATCGATCGGTTTCATCTTTATATAAAAAGTCGGATTTATACCTTATCGATCGGTCTCATGAACCGATCGATCGATCCATTCTTCATATCACAAGCCGTAAGTCATTGAGACCGATCGGTCCGTGAGTGGACCGATTGATACGTTCTTACATAGTTTCAAAAACTCGGTTTTTAAACTTGATTCAACATCAGGTTTTCAACAAGCATGCTCTGATACCACTGTTGGGATTCATACAATACTTTCCCCACACAGGATCACTTGTAAAACAAGAATAACTTATTGAATCAAGAAGAGTTTTCGGACATACCTTTAGGACCTTTGCTTGCAGTGGAATGGTTTGATTAGAATCGCGATTTCAAGTACTCCAAATGTTGTGCCTCTAATGGTGTCCACACTCACACAAATGGATCGTTGGGATGCTAGTGCCTTGAGATCAACAAAGCTCTTTAAGTTCAAAGAGTTTTCTCTAGACAAACTCTTTTGGTTCTTTAAGAACTCTTTGTTTCTTTCTCTTGTTGAGAATGTTTTAGTGTGTTGTGGTGTGTTTTCTCAAACCACACAATGAGTGTATTTATAGGCTTGAAAATGGCTCAATGATATCATCCATGACATAAGATCCATTAAGCTCCACTAACCCCATCTTACATCATCCATGACATAAACAATGACATCATTATGTCATCATCATGATATCATAGTCAATGACATCATTATATCATCATCATGATGTCACTTGATTATTGTTCCAGAAAATCAAAGTTTAAGTTTATAAATTCCGAGTTTAAATCGAATTTAAACTCTATAATAATAATCAATGTTTAACACTTTGTTCATCTGAATAATCATCTTTCTTTATCTCATTAGTTCTTTGATCCATTTGCTTAGGTGTGTGACCCTTTAGGATCATATTACATTGGCAATGAATTCATAATTCATAGATTATAATTGGCTTCTAGCAAAGTATTATAACCACCCAACGTTATATGACTTAATCAATCTTGATTATACGTCTTCGTATGTATACACAGTAGGATTGATTTCAGGACATTCCCAACACGCTAAAGGTGAGAACCAACAGATGCATACAGAAACAAGGTCCCATCTACCCAATGCACCAAACTCGAGCTCAAACCCATCCATTCTAAACCCAAAGTCACATCCTAGTTTTACCCTTTTTAACCCAGCATGCTTTTCTTTCTTTCAGCCCCACACTTAACAAGATCAACTTCAGAAGCTTCTTTTGCATTATTAATCTAGGGAGAAGGGTCAATTTATTCAACACTTCTAGCGGTTTTCATCACAACACATCATAGCTCTGGTTCTATTTTTACAATCAGTACATAAGACACTCTAAGCTTTGTCTGTCTTTTCCTTCTTAGAACCCAATTCCAAAAATTTAATTTTCTAAAACCTTTACTAGAACATACATACGTTTTGCACCCTTTTTCTCCTCAGACTCATTCACTTATACCCTCATTTTATTTTATTTTTAAGCAAGCTTCCCACACCCATGATCAACCTATGCCTAGTCTGATCCAAGAAATGTGAACCAGAAACTACATGAAACCTTGTTTCTGTCGGCGCTCACCTAACACTTTCACAAGTTTAATCTGAAACTAGGCCTCACTTTCACACATCAATCAATGCAGGGCTTGAAAGAAGGTAAGGGTCAAGGTGGGAGTCTACTCGAATTAACATGTTAGATGCAGATGGTGAAAGAAAATCCGAGTATTTTATGATCCACAAGTTCATACTCAACGCATAGACTTGATAATTAAGCATTCATTTTAGGTTATCACTTAGCAAGGAGTGGCGTCTAATCATGGCAAGATTCAACAAAGTTATGAAGCTCAGACTAAACATTCCTAGCATGGTGCAGTCTTACATTTCAGACCAGAAAGCAAGCATCAGACAACATTAACTCAGGGCAGTGAATTCAGCACAAAAATCAGCAGGCTTGCAAGGTGAAATTATCATAGTCCCCAATGCATGACTAGACTCGATTCTATATGAATACTAATTAAATGACACTCTATTTTTGTATTTGTTTGACAAATTTTTCATTTTTTTTATGCCGTGCGTGTAATGCGATGAACAAATAATATAAATGCATGAAGAATCAAAAATAAGAACTAAGAAAACATGATCAAACGGTATCTAGAATCCTCCCCTAGGCCTTAATCACACAGTCCCCTATGTTGATAAAAGAATGAGAAAGAACCCTAGATAGGTAAATGGAATAAAAACATGCAAATGTATATACAAGAAGAGTGTAGAGGTGGTACCTCAGCGTAGGAAATTACCCCATCCAGTAGTGTCCACATCCATGTCGTGAGCATCACGATTTTGTGGTTCGGTGGGAGCACCATACTGATGTGATGTTGAGGGCAGTGGATCCAGAAAGCTAAACTCCTGCATGCGTGGATATTGATCAGACACACTAAACCTAGGTGGCTGTGTGTACTGGTGAGAACTCGATCCGTACTGATCATCTAGCCAATGAAGTCCTGTCTACAGGGTCAGATGCTCGGGTTGCACCTCTGGTTCGGGTGGTGGCTCAACACTCCTAGTGCGCTCTCGGTGAGGATGACGTGTGGGAACGTGACTTGTAGACATGCGTTGGCGTGTGTCATAATAGCTCTGCTCCTGGTTAAGTTCTGATGCACGCGCAATAGATAACAAGGTGTCATCAATCCTGTCTAATTGTCCAGAATGGAGGTATACGTTCAAGTCAAGTCCAGAATTCCGTGAGTGAGTTGAGTGAAGTGGTGCCTGTCGAAGCTCGACTGAAGATGCTTTTCGTGGTTGCTCTTTAGACGAATGCCGGCCGACTGGTCTGGAAGTGGAAACAGAGCGTTGGAGAGGTGTTGGGTCGGGTACTCGTTCCTGTGGTGATTCCTGACATTGCGCCAATGTGCTAGGACTAGGCGTTATTTTGAGTACCTTGAAAATGTAGTTAATGGCCTTTGTATTCCAATTTATCTGTTTCTTTGCTTTGGCCAGGTTCTTGTGCGCCATCTTAATGCTCTTTGGCATCTTTAGATCAACATAGTCTTCAAAACCATAGCACTCAGGTTCCGCCCCTTGTACATCCTCCGACTCCACGTCTGGTGCTGCTGGTGCCGGTTGGTTCGTCTTTGCTCGGACCGGGATAAGGAGCTGTGCTGGGGGCATAAAATATATATTGTCACGGGTCGTGAGCTCAGTGATTGCGGGGTTGGGCAGTAAAATCGTCGTTTCGACCGCTGTATTGGGTTCTCTCAATTTATACGCCCATTTGCCTCTACTCGTTGTTCTCCGCAAGACTTTGTGAGTAGTTAGATATGCAACGTCGATCCACCTGTGTTGGATTGGTTTTGAGTTGATTTGAGCACTGCAAGCTTCCAAAATCCTGGTGATAGTGCCTCCAACACAGATCTTTTAGTTGCTGTTCGGACACAAAGTCTTTGCCCATGACTTGTAAGAAACCAAATGTTCCATCAACTCCCTTGAAAACCCATTGTTATTCATGTTACCTTTGAAACTCAACCCAAAATCGTAAGTTGAAGCCTTGATAATATTTGTGAGACCCTCATCGATCATTTCTAGCTCGGTTCTACGTATATGTCCAGTGTCTGATCGAGCAAAACAAGTGCTGGCAATCGCGGTATGGAAATAGCGGATTGCTGGATTCATTATCCTCGTGCTCCTACTAGTTGAAGAATTGTATGGTCTTGAAGATGCAATCATCTGCCATAAGTATTCAAGCTCATCTCCGTCGAAATTAGTGTCAACCGCGTCTCCAGCTGGGGTGAGATTAAAAAGTTCTTCAAACTGAGTTGCGGATATCGAGTAGGCTGTGCCATTGACCTTAAAGGTTAGAGAACCGAATCCCTCTGATGATCGAATATGCTCTTCATTAAGAGCATATAAGCATAGACTGACTGAAGCGAGAAACTGATAAGTTTCGTTCTTGTAGCTCGGACGAGGGCTCATGACAAGATCTGTCAACCCGCTGTTTCGCAGCATTTGATCCACATCCTTAGAAAACCCCAACTTAACCATGCTTTCTCTGTGTGGATAGGCGGTTCCAACAACCTCCACCTGTTTTAAAACCCTAAGTGCTTCTTTGTAGCTCGGTGGATCTAGGGGTGCCTCATTATCAAGTTGTCCTGCGTCAACCTCTTTCTCACCCAGACTGTCGTTACCTTCCTCGTCGTCCTCCGAATGGCCAGACTCAACCAGTACCTCCTTCCATGGTCTACTAATGTTGCGACGAAATAGCTGAGGTGGTGAATCGCTCGAGGAGTCGTCAGCACAAACGACTACTGGAGCTTCCGCCATAGATTGTGTTTGTCTACGATGTGACAACTTGTCTTTTAGTCTCCTCATCTGTGAATTCAAAGGTCTAACTCGGACAACGAAGAACTGAACCCGTGTGATGCGAATAACCTGAACCAAAGACCTCAAAGTACCACAATCAACAACATAATCTCTGAACTGTGCTTAACCAAATCTTGAAACAATTTACCCAACTCTCGAATATGAATGCTTAATTCTTTTTCCAAGCACGAACCATAACTTGCAAACTGAAAGTTTAGTCTACTTGCCAAAGGTCAAGACTGTAATCGTGAAGCAAGATCGGAACCAAATCACACTCGGACCGGATCTTGAGTGAACTCGGACCGTACCCGCGTGGAGACAGGAGGCTCGGACTGGAACTCGGACTGGAGCGCGTGTGGAGATTGGAGACTCGGACTGGAGCTCGGACCGGAGATCGTGTGGAGATAGAAGACTCGGACCGGAACGCGTGTGGAGATAGGAGACTCGGACTGGAGCTCGGACCGGAGATCGTGTGGAGATAGAAGACTCGGACCGGAGCTCGTGTGTGGTGTGGAGTGATGCAGAGAGAAAAAGAGAAAGGAAGTATAATGCAAATGAAGAAAAGTGACTGGAATGTGCAGAGAGGAAAAACAATAATGCATGAAGTGACAACAAGCAAACAAAGAAACATGAGTGCATGGTGGGCAAAACGTGTGGGGTAAAATTTTTTTTTTTTTTTTATATATATATTTTTTTATACGAAAAATGTTAAAATATGTGTAAGGATACGCTTGGGATTGCCTCCCAAGTGCGCTTGTTTAAAGTCACTGAGCTTGACTTTCACTCGTTTCAGGCTTCTGTAGGTTGACTGAGTGTAACAGAGATTTTCTCAGGGACTGTTTCATCAGCTCTGTAGTGCTTAACCCTCTGCCCGTTCACAGTGAAATCGTTGCCCTCCTTAGTGATCAAAGTTATGGCTCCGTAGGGCAGAACTTCCTTAACCTCAAATGGTCCAGACCATCTCGACTTCAATTTTCCAGGGAACAACCTAAGTCTGGAATTGAACAGCAGCACTTGGTCACCACGTGTGAGCTGCTTGGGTGCAATCTTCTTGTCGTGAAAAGCTTTTGTCCGTTCCTTGTACAACTTTGAACTTTCATAAGCTTCAAGTCTATCTTCTTCTAACTCGTGTAGATTCATGAGCCTTTTCTCCTGGGCCGTCTTGAGATCAAAGTTGATGAACCAAGTAGCCCACAATGCCTTGTACTCGATCTCAACAAGCAGGTGACAGGATTTTCCATACAGTAGTTGAAATGGGGTTCTTCCAATCGGAGTCTTGAAAGCTGTCCTGAATCCCAGAGTTTGTCATCCAATTTAACAGCCCAGTCACATTTTGATAATCCAACAACTCGAGCTAATATATCTTTAATTTGCCTGTTTGACACTTCCACCTGACCACTGGTTTGTGGATGATAAGGCGTAGCCACCTTATGCTTGACTCCATTTTTCTTCAGCAAGTTGTCAAACACCTTATTGATGAAGTAAGAGCCTCCATCACTGATCACAACTCGAGGTACTCCAAACCTGGGGAATATGATGCTCTTAAATAACTTAATGACAACCTTAGCATCATTCGTTGGACTCGCCATAGCTTCCACCCACTTCGATACATAGTCCACTGCGACTAGTATATAATGATTCCCATGAGATGGAGGGTTGAATGGACCCATAAAATCAACTCCCCAACAGTCAAAAATCTCAACTTCTAGAATTGGATTATGCGGCATTTCATTCCTCCTACTGATGTTGCCCATCCTCTGACACGGATCACACTTGGAGATGAAATCCTGAGTATCCCTGAACACAGAAGGCCACCATAACCCTGCTTGCAGAATCTTCTGAACCGTTTTGAATGTGGCAAAGTGACCACCGTAAGCTGACCCATGACAATGATCCAGAACACCCTGAACCTCTTCTTCTGTTATACACCTCCTGAACAAGCCGTCTGCTCCTTTCTTGTACAAGTAGGGCTCATCCCAGAAGTAATGGTTGACATCTTTGAAGAATTTTTTTCTCTGATAGGCATCAAGACTCTTAGGTATCTCACCCACAACTAGATAGTTTACCAAGTCTGCATACCAAGGGAGAGCGGATCTAGCGAGCTTCCTGCTGATCTGTGAACAATTTTCCACCGCTCCAAGAGTCATGAGCTGCTCCTCAGGCATTGAGTCATCAATAGGGATCAGATCCTCTTTCATCATCCGTGATAGGTGATCTGCCACTCCATTCTCCACTCCAGGTTTGTCCACTATTTCCATGTCAAACTCTTGCAGCAACAGTATCCAACGCAGTAATCTTGGTTTGGCTTCCTTTTTCTTCATCAGATACTTCAATGCAGCGTGATCGGTATGGACAATTACCCTGGATCCAACTAGATATAACCTGAATTTTTCAAAGGCGAATACCACTGTTAGAAGCTCATTGTCTGTAGTGGCGTACTTGACTTGGGCGTCGTCAAGCGTTCTGCTCGCATAGTATATCACATTGAGCTTCTTATCTTTTCTCTGACCCAGAACTGCTCCTACAGCGTAATCACTCGCGTCACACATGATCTCAAATGGAAGAGTTCAGTCTGGAGCTTGGACAATTGGAGCAGAGATCAATGCCTCTTTAATCTTTTGGAAAGCATCAAGACATTCAGAATCAAAACTGAACTCGACCTCCTTGCACAACAGGCGTGTTAAGGGTCTTGCAATTTTTGAGAAGTCCTTGATGAACCTTCTGTAAAAGCCAGCGTGACCCAGAAAGCTACGAATGTTTTTTACTGTCTTAGGAGGCTGCAACTGAGCCATAGCTTGAATCTTTGCTTGATCTACCTCAATACCTTGTGCAGATACCTTGTGTCCTAGCACTATCCCTTCTTCAACCATGAAGTGACATTTCTCCCAGTTGAGCACAAGGTTTGTTTCCACGCACCTGCTAAGAACCCTGCACAAATTTGATAAACAAGAGGCATAGGAAGAGCCATAGACGGAGAAGTCGTCCATGAATACCTCAACCATGTCCTCAATTAAATCTGAAAAAATGGAAGTCATGCAGCGTTGAAATGTAGCAGGAGCATTACACAATCCAAATGGCATGCGTCAATATGCAAATATGCCATAAGGGCATGTAAAAGTAGTATTTTCCTGATCATTCGGGTGTATTGGGATCTGAAAGAATCTGCTATACCCGTCAAGGAAACAATAATACCTTTTGCTAGACAACCTTTCCACCATTTGATCAATGAATGGTAATGGGAAGTGATCTTTCCTAGTGGATAGGTTAAGTTTCCTATAGTCTATACACATCCTATGCCCCGTTATGGTTCTAGTGGCTATCAGTTCATTTTTCTCATTTTTAACCACAGTCATACCCTCTTTCTTAGGGACATAATGCACAGGTGAAACCCACTTACTGTCAGAAATTGGATAGATTACATCAGCATCTAACAACTTAAGTATCTCTTTTCACAACTTCTTTAAGCTTGGGGTTCAATCTCCTTTGGGGCTCTACACTAGAATGAGATTCATCCTCTAAATGTATCCTATGTGCGCAAAAACTTGGAGATATGCCTCTAATGTCCTTAAGTGTGTACCCTATGGCTTTTCTAAAACGTCTAAGTTCAGTCAACAACATGTTTAACTCCTCATCAGTCAAATTGTCATTAACAATCACAGGGTATGTTGAATTAGAGCCCAGAAATGCGTACCTTAGTCCTGCGGGAAGTGGCTTCAACTCCACCTTGGGTGCCTTAAGCTCGGACCAGTCATCAGCTTTAGCAGGTGTAGTGCATTCGAGTGCTTGGAGTTCAAATCCACAACTCGAGTCTGGCATGGAAACACTCGAAGGTCTGATTGCTGCTAAACCCTCATTCAGCTCCTCAATTACCACTGAACTCCTAACTGGCCTGTGAGAATCTAGTAGTTTCCTGTAATACTCAGCTTCCAGTCTCAGGTACCACTTAGTGGCAGGTTTCGTTAGAGCGACTTGTAGCTGGTCTTCTGCTACCAACTCCTCTAACTGATCATCAGTGAGAACATTTATTTCCTGAATTAAGAACACCTGATTCTCAATCGTTGGTTTCTTAATCGCTTCATTGATGTTGAACTTCATTTTAAGATCTGGACCAAGATTAAGCTCGATCACCCCATTCTTAACATCGATCAATGCACCTGCTGTGGCCAAGAAAGGCCTTCCAAATAGCAACGGATCCTTTGGCTCTTCCTCCATATCCAAAACAATGAAGTCGGTAGGTATCTCAACTCTTCCTACCGTCACATGAAGGTCTTCCAAAATGCCATGTGGGATTCTAACTGACCTATCTGCTAGAACTAGGGAGAGCTTGCATCGTTTGTAGTCAACAAAACCTAACCTCTTTGCAACAGAGAGCGGCATGAGGCTGATTGAGGCACCAATATCGCAATGGCACTTGTTGAATGTCAAGGGTCCAAGCGAGCATGGTATTGTGAAAGTACCAGGATCACTACGCTTTTTTGGTACAACCTTCCTCTAGATTATAGCATTAATCTCGTGTGTCAAGACGACCATACCTTCAACTTCTTGGGTTATTTCCTTTACTGCTTCTTTCAGAAATTTCTGGTATGGGGGTATCAGCATAAAGGCATCCATGATAGGAATTTTCATTTCAATGCCTTGCATCTGCTTGTCAAAGAGCGCTTTATACTTCTCAGTTAGGTCTTTCTTGAACCTTTGGGGAAAAGGAAACTGAGGTTTATAAGGAGGCGGGACAAAGGGTTTGTTCTTCTGTTGAGCTGCTGCAGGTAGTTGAGTATCTGAAATGCTGGGTTTGGATTCAGTGGGATATGTTGTATCTGAATTAGCTGCAGGTATGGGATCTTCAGCAGATTGTGGCTTTGAAACAGCTCCAGCGCGAGTTTCTAGTTCGAGTGGCGTGTCTGTAGTGCCGGGTTTCGTCTGACAATTGGTGAGAGAATCCTCCCCCTCCTGAACCTTACTGTCCTCAGTATCCTTGGCACTATCTGCGCGAATAAGAAGTTCACGTCCACTCCGCAGGGTGATAGAATTGGAGTGGTATTCTTTCGGATTTGGTACGGCTTTTCCTAGAAGTTGCCCAGGCGTCTTCTCTACGGAGGAAGATGCTTGGTGACCCTCGACATACTTCAATATGGTATTCAGCGTCTCAAACTTGCACGTGAGATCATTTTGAGAAGCATCAATCTTAGAGTATACCTCATCAAACTTCTGTGAAACTTCAGTAGCATATGCTTTTTGGCCATTCAGAATCTCTTGGAGTAGGTTCATCACTTCAGGTAACTATGTAGCAGATGAAGAACCTTGCGTTGGGTACCCTGGGGGTACGTTTGCTGTTGGTTGAAAGTATGGGCGGTACTGCGGTTTAGGTATGAAGGCTTGGGGTTGGGCGGTTTGTGGTTTGGGTGGGTAGACCTGGTCTTGGGGGTTTGCGACATTGGTGCTTCTGTAGGAGAGGTTTAGATGTTGTTTGTAGTTGTTGTACTGCTTGTAACCCCCTCATTGATTTTGCATGTAGCTAACCTCCTCAACCTGATCGTCCTCTACATCTTGAATGTGCTGATCCTCAGTCATGAAGTGAACATGTTTCTGATGAACCTGTAGCAAGCGGTCTATTTTATCCAACTTTATATTCAACGCCTTGAGTTCCGTCTTACTAACCGCGTCTGTGTCCACAGTACCTCTCATTGTTCTGTCAAAGTCCTCATTGTACTGTCCATCTGCCTGAGCCATATTTTCCACGAGCTCCCAACCCTCAGTTACATTTTGGTTAAGGAAATTACCATGGCTAGCAGTATCCAGTAGCCTTCTGATGTTGGGGTGAACACCTCTATGAAAGTTGCTGAGCAAAGTCGCGGCAGGGTATCCATGGTGGGGACACTGAGACTGATAGTTCTTGTACCTCTCCCAGGCTTCAGCAAAAGTCTCAGAATTCTGCTGTGTAAAGGTAGAGATAGCATTCCTCAGCTTCGCAGTGCGTGAATTGGAGAAACATTTGGCAAGAAAGGCAGTCTTGCAGTCAGTCCAGGAAGTGATAGTCCCATGAGGTAAGTGCTTCTCCCAGATATGCACTTTACCGCCAAGGGAAAAGGGAAAAATATGCAGTTTGAATGCATCCTCACTAACCCCATTGAGCCTTTGCAGCCCACAGAGACGCTCAAACTCGTCCAAGTGATCAAGGGGATCTTCAGTAGGGAGTCCATGAAACTGCTGGTTCTGGATCATAGTGATGAGACTACTCTTGATCTCAAAATTGTTATTCAGGATAGCGGGTGGGATGATGCCACGTCGCTGTGTATGAGTGCTTGGGGCATCCCCAGCTCCAATTGGCCGAATCCTCCGCTGGGGAGGTTGCTGGTGCAGAGGCTGGTTCAAAGGTTGGTCCACAGCTGTGTTCAGAGTTTGATCCACTTGTTGGTTCAACGTTGGATCAAGTGGAGGGTCAATGGGTGGGTCATGAGTGTTCGATTCTCTGTCCCCTATATTCATTTCCACCAGATCAGATGGTATACCGGTGACTTGTTTTCTCTGCGCTCTGAACTCGCGTGTTATCTGATCAATGTTGTCAAGAGGCTTGTAAAGATTTTGACTCCCCTGTGAACGTGTCTGCATATACTCAGCAACTTCAACTCGAGCAGTAGGGTGTTGTAGACGTACTGAAGGTTGAAAGCACCTGAACTAGAACAACAAACAAAAGCAGAGGTGAGTAAGTATCGAAAAAGTAACAAGAACTTGAGCTTAAAAATTTAACAATCCTAAATGTAACTAACAGAAACCCATTTGGCAACGGCGCCAATTTGATAACAAGATTTTACTCAGGTTTTCAAATCCTATTATACTAAAGTGTCGATGCAGTACAACAGGTGTCAATCCAACTGGGCATGTAACTTACACTCAGAATGCAGTTAACATTTCTAATCCAAGCCAATCAATGTTTGGTTTTGTCTAACTACCTAGATTTAACCTTAAATTTGAGTAAACAAAAAGGGCAACAAAAAAAAGCAAGGATATAACTGAGCAGTGAATTAAGCAAAACTAAGCGCAAGGGTAGGAAAATAGAAATGCTAGCAGTGAACTAAGCTCAAGGTGAAAAAACAGAATTACTAGCAGTGAACTAAACTCAGGGTGAGAAAACAGAATTACTAGCAGTGAACTAAACTCAGGGTGAGAAAACAGGTTCATGAGAAGTGAGTTTCACTGGTCAACATGACTCTTAAGCTAACTTGGCGCTTGACAGAAAGTCAATGAAATTAGACTCTAGGAAGCGAGCACATTAATACTGAATCCACTCTCGTGGCAAACCGACTCGAGATTGACTACTAACAAACCCTACCGCCATAGGCGTTTGGTAATCTACTCGGCATAAACAATCAACCCGCTTAAACCAATTTACACCTCGGACATTCGATTCCTCAAGCCGAATGTGTAAATCTCTAAGGTGGTTCAGTCAGACACTTTATCAAACACCTAGCAGTGCTAGAGCATCTCAGAACAAGCAGCAGTTGATCAGACTGAAGCTAGTAATTAAAACACCAAAATAGAAGAGATCCTAACAAATCTAACCTCAAGCGACCTAGAAAACCTAAGCTCCACGCTGACCTAACTCATCCTCAGTAACCCTAGGTGACTACTCAAAACTCATGATAATTACACTAAGCACAAGATCGATAGTAGAATGCATTAACAAAGAAATCAAATTGAATGTAAAATCAACACTGAACGTAGAACTGAATTGCATAAAAACGAAATCAGAAAGATTCGTTCTGAAATTACAAAGAACTCAAAGTCTGCTCAGCATGAAAACGTAAAAACTGAGATGTCCCGCAAAATAAGAAAAAAGACATAGGTTATAACAAAGCATTCGTTCAACCCTAGATTAGATTCGGCCCAATAAGTAATAGCCCGACGCGCAGTGGATTCTAGATGAGTGATATGATCCAAAAGTTGAATAAGCCTAATAACAGAATGCACTCGGTCCATCACACCACATACTCGGTCCATCACACCACGAGACCAA
>OVAX01004508.1:0-12969 GCA_900406405.1 Lepidium africanum | reverse complement strand
ATTCATACGAACACATATATTAGGATTTCAAAACCGTATGGATTGTGTGTAATACTCTTTCTTCTACATTAATAAAATTACTTTAACAATATGAACATTGATTGCTTACACTGATGAGCTTGAGGACTTGGAGTCTAGGAGAACTATTAAGCATAAGTGTAAGTAGATCCCAATCATCATCATAAAATGGTTTTAGCTCCAAATATGTCAGCTGATAGAAGATGCTACCGGTGGGAAACTTAATAATCTAAAGCATTCAAGCAATTATTAATTAAATCAATAATATAATATCAACTTATAAAAAGTAATTACAAGAAAACCTGAAAATCTACCTTCGATAATGGTAACTCCAAGCAAAAACGTTTGGCTGAAATTAAATATTCCATATTGCTATTGATGACGTCCTTAGAGAGAAGTGAAATATGTGCCTCCTCCAGTTCCGGTAAGTTCTCAATCAGATGAACCTTAAAAGACATTGACCCAAAAATCTTCTAGTATTTCAAAGAAGGAGAATTTATCACATAATTGAACTGTTTATGTTCATAAATTGTGAGTCTTTGTAAGGATGGTATGGCAATTGTGAAAGTCGTATTTATAGCTGTCTCCAGATTGATCACCATTAAAGTGAGATTAAGGCAGCCAGATAAATGGTTAAAGAATGATTCCTTGTCTTGCAAATCAACCCTGTTAAGATGCAGAGTTCTAAGGTTTTTCAGACAAACTGAAGAAGGAACATCCTTTAGGACAAAAAAGTTGAGTTTCAAGGTCTCTAGTTTTTCACAGTTATACAAGCTTTTAGGAACGTTGACCCATTATTGAGGATTAACATGGAGTACCAGCTCTCGCACATTGCAGGAAATTGCAATTGTAATAGTTCTTCTAATTTCAGGTGCAGTACACCTATATAACTGGAGATGCAGAGTCTGTAGAACCGGTGCATTATGAGAAAGCAAAGTCCTGATAATATTCTCTGAGAATGGCCCGTGTTCATCATTTCTACAACGATTGAAAGCAATAAACTTGAGTTCAGGCAGCTTCTTCCAAAGCAACTTCCATCGTTTAGACAGAACACTCGTGGCTATAGCAACTTCTGTAGGAAGAAAAGACAATATCTGCAGAATCAAATCCTCAGGCATCTCACTGATCCTGTCCTGATTCACAACACCTCGATTATTCATACCTTTACGATCTCTTTTGCAGCTAATTGATATACAACAAAAGACACGAGTTAGTTTTTAAGTTTTGGAGATAACAATTAATGAACCCTAAAACATACAACGAAACGAACCGTCCTTCCAATGCTCAAGCTTGAATTGATGAAATTATGTGGGTTCCTATCAAATCTTTATGAATTTCTTTTGTACTTCCGAACGAGTATATATGGCGAAACAAAAAAACCTAGGGTTGTTAGGGACTTAGGGTTTAGGGTTTAGGGGAGAATGTGTCAACATAATCCAGATCCTTTCTTTGTGTATATCCTTTAGCAACCAACCTTGTTTTACGCCTTTCTAAACTGCCATCAGCATTCAGCTTGACCTTATAAACCCATTTGCACCCAACATCTAGTTTACCAGGTGGCAAAGAGCAAACAATCCAAGTCCCATTGTCTTCTAATGCAGAGATTTCCATTCCTATTGCTTCACACCATTCAGCAATTTTAACAGCTTGAGCGTATGTATGTGGCTCTGGAATTTTGTTTACTGCATTTATAAAAATCTGATAAGGATCAGAAAGAGCAGAATAGGACAACAAGTCTGAGATGGGATGATCAGTAGAGGAGTCTAAGGCGTTGCAGTGATAATCTGCAAGGTAAGCAGGTGGTTTTGATACCCTGCGAGTGGTAGCTTCACTTGTAGGAAAAGAACCAGATGTGGTAGTTGTAGTTGGTGTAGGAATTGAGCCACTACTGGCTGCAGTATGTGTGTCACGTGAATCATAGATTCTCGGAAAGAATCTACAACTATTCTCAACATCTTCTGAATCATGTTAAAATGGGAAGAGATCTTCATAGAAAACCACGTTTCTTGGGATAAAAATGTTGTGACTCTCGAGATCCATCAGCTTATAACCTTTAAATCCATCCAAGAAACACACAAGCACGAGCTCGTTCTTCCAATTTTTGTCTAGATTTTGGTGAAGCATTGGCGTAACACAGACAACCAAAAGTCTTCAAGTCTGTATAATCTGGAGCCCTTTTCATCAAAAATTCATAAGGAGTTTTATTTTCAAGAAGAGGAGATGGAGTTCTATTAATAAGGAATACCGCAGTGAGAACACAATCCCCCCACATAGATAGAGGGACTCGAGATTGAAGAAGGAGCGCTCTAGCAACATTTAAAATATGTTGGTGCTTCCTTTCAACAACTGAGTTTTGCTTAGGTGTCTCTGGACATGAATGGTATGAGACAATACCCTTTTGGTTTGTATAGAGCTTCAAACTTCAATTCTTGTGCATTATCAGTTCTAACTGATTTCACTTTCTTGTCAAATTGAATTTCAATCATGGTGAGAAATTCTGGGAAAACAGTCAATACATCACTTTTCTGCTTTAGAAGATATACCCATGTAAGCCGTGTGTTATCATCTACAATTGTCAAAAAATAGTTATATCCTTTTGTGTAGATTCTGAGAAAGGTCCCCATGTATCCATGTGCAGTAACTCAAGTGGTTGTTTACACATGTTTTGACGTTTTGGAAATGGTAACTTCTTCTGTTTAACTCTTTGGCAAATATCACAATGTATTAAACCTTTGTTCTTATGTTTAGAAATCCCTAAAACATCTGTGAGTAAATCTATCCGAGCAAAAGAAGTGTATCCAAGGCGTTGATGCCATACATTTGCATCTACTATTGAGTTTGCAGAAAAATTATTAGAAACTAGAGTAGGAGAAACTGTTTCTTCAACTTCGAGGACGTATAGGTTCCCAAGCCTTTTACCTCGTCCAATCACTGATGCCTTGATGAGATCATGTATCACACAACATCCAGGATCAAACATCACTCTAGAGCCCAAGTTCGTAGTCAAAGTACTGATACTCAACAGAATTAGTCTTAATTCTGGAATATACAACACATTCTCCAGCACAATATCATCATTAATCCTTACTTTACCAACTCCACTAACACAAATCATTGTCCCATTAGGCAGATTTATATGATGCTTAACTATGGTATCAAGATCAAAGAATTGTTCCTTGATATGTGACACATGGTGTGTAGCACCTGAATCAAGAATCCATGTTTTCTTATCAGCAGTACAACCAGAAACAGTCATAATTCCAATGAATCTAAAAGTAGAGGGTGAGAATTTAATACCAGAAGCATTGTTAGATGGGACTGAGGCGTTGTTACTAGTGGTTGGACTGTGGAGTTTTGTGCTGAAGTAAGCAATAAAGTTATGGATTTGTTCTTTATTGAGGTTTCCAATCAAACCTTCCAATCCTGCAGATTGTGTTTTCTCTTGAGTGCAAGCATTGACTTGAGAGTTAACAGCATTCCCTGAACCTGATGATTGAACCTTATCTCCACTACCATTTGCTTTCTTGTGTCCCACAGGATATCCGTGTAACTTGTAACAATGGTCTGCAGTATGTCCTATGTAAAGTCGAAACTCCAATAAACCGAGATTAAACTCTCGAAACAAAATCTTTAGCCAAAACAGAATCACTAGCACTCAAAAACGAATCTTAAAATCTCGTTGGGTCTTAAAATCACACTCGTAATCGCCGAGTCCCTTAAACTCGTCGAGACGAAATTCTCGAATATAATAGAACCAATTCAAAAATCTTGCTTAAAAACCGAGATCAAGTTCCCGCAAAACGATCCAACTCTTACACTTTACCGAGATTGTATTCACGACAGAATATTCAAGGAAATGAACAGAAGCTTAACTCTCAAAAGGGAAGAATATCTTTTCTTTTCTAACATTTTGAAATTTCATTCAAACGGAATAAAGAAGTATTATGGAGGTTATTTCCGAGATCAAAACTTCTTAAAACACTTAAACCGAGTCTTTAAAATGTCAAACAGTGAAACTCCCTCTTTCCTAACAAACGGGATCGAACTCTCAAACTTAGGGAGGAAACTTAGCTAAACACGCAAACAAAAAAAGATCTCAGGAATTAATCTTCATGATTCTTCCATTTATTTCATATGTACAAGTCAATCTTTGGCAAACTTCGCAATTCAAATTACGAGAACAATTTTCATTAATAATATATTTCATTACACAGGAAAGCAAAATTAATTACAAGGTCAAATTCTGACAACAAGGAGTAAAGGACAACTTCAAAGAGCTGAGATCACAACTACCATGAGTCAAAGAAAAAGCCAATCAGTGGTTACAAGAGATCAAAGAGATGAATCTGAAAAATACAAAAATTCAGACAAAAAAGAGATAGACTAATCCATAGTCTGATCATTGCACTGAGACGCCTCCCCAATCTCGAAAACCGGGACGACCAAGTCTCCTGGATGCAACGAAGTCAAGTTCTCCAGACTGACGATTCCCTTGAACTTGTTCAGCTTGGCAGCCATCAGCTTGACAGCTGCCGGAATATTCACACCGTGGTTGGAAAGCAGTTGGAGAACATTTGTAGACCCAACGTATTGGGCGTACGACAACCGGGCTTCCAAGTTCACGTCCAAGTCATGAAAGCGAGCACTAATCCAGTTGAGACGCTCAAGCAGCTGAACGCGAAGATCACTATAGATCTTCTTCTTCTCGTCATTGACGAGCTAACAAAGCCGCATGTTGAAATTCTCCTTGATGTTGTCCAGCTCTGTCTGAGCCCTTGAAGCTTGTCATTTGCCTTCTCGTTAAACCTGAAGGCCTCGCCACGGTCAGCCTCAGCGCATTTAAGCGTCTCAGTCAAGGCTGCGTTCTGCTCCGTCAGACGTGGAACATTCTCGCGCTCAATCTTCAACTCGTCTCGTAGACAAGCGTTCTCCTCCTCGGTGGCGGTAACTGAGATCGAGCCTCCGCCATTTCTAGTTGATTCTGGCCAGCCCGGCCAGAAAGGGTTTGGTTTCTCCGAACGTTTCCGTCCAGATTAGCACAGTATCTCTCCCGCTGAAACATAATGCCATTAAGGCAAGTGATGAACTACAAAAATGAGACATTTGTGGTTAGAAAAGACTGAATTCAAAGAAAAACAAAATCAAAAAGAACTCGGAAGATGAGTTACCCGGAATAACAAATACGCGATTTACTCATACTCCTCCAGATTCTCCATCCGGTCTGAAGAAGGGAGAAATTCAAGCGTCGTCCTAATCTGACGCATCAAATTGGCGCACTCCGTCTGAAACTCCAAAATGGCCTCGAGTCGGAGTGATCGTCAACGAAGCGGAAGTCGGGAGTGCTCCTACTTCTCCCGCGAGAAGCACCAAAAGCCCCGAGACGAGTAACCACTAGGCGACGAAATCATAAAAGGCTCCACTCTTGCCCTTTTCGGAGGTCGTGAAGTCCCACGACCAGAAGATGAAGGGACCTCGACAATGTCCCTAAGAATTTGAACTGTAGAAGAATGATTGACTCTGGAAGTCCCTCTAGAAGGACGAGCGTTAATCCCATCCAAAGCGGCGTTGAGGCTGTCATCAATGTTCGGAAGCTTGAAGTCATCAAGACCCATTTTCAAAAAATTTGAGAAGAGTTAAAAATACGAAGAAAATATGGAAGTCGGAAGAAAAGTCAAGAAGAGATCAGAGGAATTCGGAAGAAGATTTAGCAAAAGACAAATGAATGGTAAAAAACGGGGATGGTGCGGTATATATAGGAATTTACCGAAAGCCAAAACGACGCCAAACGGTAATAATTACTCAGCAGGTGAAAATCAAGGACATTGTTCGGATACCCCAATCTCTGAATGACACGTGGACCGAAGATTCTAGAAGTAGGTAACTTTCCGACTCGAAAATTCTGACTTAATTTTCCGAGTCTAGGGGGGACAATTATTGGAGGTGAATCCGAGATCCTACTTCGATCCACGGAAAACAATGACCAAACATGCTAAGTGTTCAACTCGGCAGAATCATCTAAAGTCTCAACTCGGATATTCAGTCCATGTCGGAAGAATTCCTTCTCGGAAGCTCGTCGAAACTTGAAGGAAATCGGACGAATCGTCATCAAACGAAGAAATGGAAATTTTCCTATTCCAAAATGGAAAATTTCTGAAAATCTAACTAGAATCTTCTAGATAAGACCAAATCTTACAAAATTGTATATTTTCCTTATTTGAATCACTTGTAACCGCCTCTATGCTCTATAAATAGAGGAGGAGATCCTCCAAAAAAGGGATCGACTTTTACGAGCACACAAAGCAATAAGAGCAACTCGTCAAAACATTCACTTGCGAAGAACTCTTTCTCTTTGAATCTCGAAGGATCCTTGCCCAATCTTCCTCACCTATTATCAGAATTACGGTTTAGTCCTTTGTGCTAAACCCTGTTCGAACACAAACCTAGGGTGAAAATTATAAGAGTATGGAGAGCATTCAAATCAATTGAGATGATTTTGGTCAACGAAGAGGTTAGTAAAAAAAACTATTATTAAATGTATTTACACCTTAGTTATTATCGATTTAAACTTTAGAGTTGATTAATGTACGTGGTGGAAATTTATATACTTTCCAAACATAAAATAACTAAAAAAAATAAAAATAAATCCGATAAAAGGAAAAGGAAAAGTAAAACAATCTTATCTATTATTAGAGAAGTGATTTTTACCAAAAGGCTTGCGTGTCAATACCACGTTTAATTTTAACGTAGTTGATTACAAAGTTGCTCTAACTTCAAATTACAAAGTTACCCTTAATATTAAAATAAAATTTATTTTAATATTAATTAATTTAGTTTATTTTGATACGAAGATAATAACAAAGATTTTCTAAAATATTATAAAAAGTAAAATTATTTTGTGTTTGTTTTGATTTAATCTTATTTTTTTATAATATAGATAATTGCATAAACTACTTAGAGATCTTTTATTTTACATATTAAAATTATTTTGTTTTAATTTAAATTTGTTAATTCAAAGTTAATATGTTTATTTTAAAAATAATATAATTTTCTCTTAATTTGTAAACTTATCCGAAAATTAGATAAGAATTTTTTTTTTTGATTTAATATTTTGCCAATTATTTAAATTTTAATACGATAAAGATAAATGCATGTTTTTCATAGTTATCTTAATCATTAATAATTCTTATTTAATTTAGAATATTATATCTTTTTATATAGAGCAAGAATAACTAATTTCAATCCATCATAAATCTTTCATTCACTATAAATATTCATTCAATTTTTAATATTTCTTTTTTTCAGAGAGTCATTTGTTTATATTTTATTTATTTTTTCATGTTGACCATTAAGAACTTACATACTCAATTTATTTTCATTAGAGAAATCAATCCAATATTAGATTACTTAAAATCAGGTTGAAAATTGTAAGATTATGAAGATCATTCAAAATCCATAGAGATATTTTTGGTCGACGAAGATGTTAGTTTAAAATTGTGGGTAAATAAAATAATATGTATTGTAAAATTTTGATTTATAAATTTTTTAATTTTATTCCAAAAACTTGATAATAATGTTGAAGAAGCATATTAAAGATAAAAAAAATGATAGAAAGATAAACTAATAATATAAATAATATTTCATAAGTGGATAAAAAAGTATTTAAGAGTCTATTCAACCAATACGTGGTAATCTTTTAATAATTCTATATATTTTTAGAGGACATGAGTCCATGAGGGTGAAAATTATAGTCTATGAGGGTGAAAATTATACCCAAATCAATTGAGATAATTTTGATATATGAAAAAGTTGCTTTAAAATTGTGTGTAGAGTAAAATAATACGTATTTTCAAATTTTGAATACAAATCTTTTAGTTTTATTCAAAAAACATGAAACTATTGATTTTTTTTGTCAACGTACAATATGATTTGTTAAATGAGAGGTTAATTAAAATAATTATTTAATATATTGTTTTTATAAAATTGATAATATTATATTTTAGATCTTAAAAAGTTTTGTTTATAGAAATTTATTTTTAATATATCCTTAATTTTATCTTTAGTGTTTTTATGCAATAATAATTATTAGAAAATTGATACATGTATTAGATGATAAAATTTTTAAATTAATTAAATTAATTAAATCAAAAATATTTATATCCGCACAACATAGCACAAGGGTGAGGTATTTCAGTTTAGGAGAACAACGGAGCATTAGAGTAAGTAGATTCCATCTATCTATATCATTTGTTTTTAGCTCCAAATATGTAAGCCGATAGAATATGCTACCGGCGGGAAATATATCCTAAATATATGAAGATGGAATTAATTAGTACATTAATAACACAATATCAAGTTAATTAACTGCAAACCCTGAAAACCTACCTTTGAGAATGGTAACGCTAAGGAACAAATTCTTTGAGCTGAAGTTAGATATCCCAAAATGTTATGGGTGGTGTCGAGAGAGATATCTCTAATATGTGCCAACTCCAGCATCGGTAAGTTCTCCATCTGACTAAACTCAAAATACTCTAACTTTTCAATCTTCAGGTATGTCAAATAAGGAGCATATATCAGATACTTCACACTCCATTTACAATCAGAAATTGTTAATCTCTGTAAAGATGGCACCACAATCTTGAAAATCATCTGCTCATCGTTAAATGGATATCCTTGCACCACCAAGTTTTGAAGATTAGGGCAGCCACATAAAAAGTTAAAAAGAGAGTCCTCGTCTTGGAAGTCAACATAGTTAAGATCCAGATTCTTAAGTTTTTTCAGGAAAACTGAATGTGCAGGGACATCTTTAAGAACTAAGTACTTGAGTTTCAAAGTCTCAAGTTTTTCATAGTTATACAAGCTTGTAGGAAATCTGAAACACTCAGCTGGTTGAACATTGAGTTCTAGATTACGCACATTCCTAGAACAAGCAATATCAGTCATAGTTTTGATATCCACTTCAGTACATCTATCTAACCTGGCTTTGAGATCTAGACTCTCTAGATTGAGAGACTTATGAGAAAGCAAAGACCTGGTAACATGATCTGAAAACGTTATGTTTGTTGAGTTGTGATGTGAAGAATCAAACTTGAGGTTAGGTAGCTGATATGCCGTGGCGTCAGAATCATAAGGGCCAGTTGTTGGAGTTCCTCACATCAACTCCATTACCGAGCTGTTTATTAAACTCATCCGCAAAGTACTCCATTACCGAGCTGTTTATTAAACTCATCAACTCCTTCCAGTTGTCTAGTCTTTTTGAACCCCTCCTCAGAATCATAAGGGCCAGTTGTTGGAGTTTGTTGTCCTCAACTGAGTTTAAATAGCTTGTAGATTCATATATAACATTTTGTCCAACATTTTGGTATCTCGTGATTTGAGAGATTCTGTGAGAAATTGAATAAAGGAGTTCTTCATTGGAAAACTTTAACAGTAGCTTCTGCCATAGAAACTGCAATTGTTTGGACAAAGTACTTGTGGCCACTGCCTTTTTAACAGGAAGTTGGTGTAATATCTGCAAAAGCAAAACTTCAGGCAAAGCACTGAGCCTGTCCACACTTGCAACATCTCCATGATTCGTACTTTCACCATCGTTTTTGCTGCCCAGAACAAAAGAAGACCGAGTTAGTTCCCAATTACAGAGATAACAATGAACTGAATCATATAACAATCAACGAAACAAACAAACCTTGGTTCCATTGGAAAGAGCTTGAATCAAAGAAATCTTGAAATGAAGAAATGCTTCACTCTTGTTATATCCGAACGAGTTGGATAAGAATAAGGATTTGTGAGGATATTATGTGAAGTAGAAGATTAAGGATTTGTGAGGATAATATAGGTTCAATTTTGATTCTGGCAGCATAATTATATAAGATTTTAATAGATACCCTTAATTTTATAAGAAATTGAAAACTATACCTAATTTTTTATATGAATTAGAAATACTAGTCTTTCTTTTCTGAAAAATGAAGGAAATACCCATATTTATTTCTTATTTAATAATAGTTTTTCAAGATTTTTGCGCAGATTCATAGAGTTTTTGAAAGATTAATTATTAAATTTTTTAATAAATTTCGTAAATTATGTTTTGGATATTATAGTAGATCCATCTCTAAATTTTTCTTAGTATTTTCTACATCTTCTATACATTTTAACTCTTTACAAAAGTAGTAGAATCTTTTTACACTTTATTAGGAAATGTATTTGGTCTAAGTGTTTAAATATACACTTCTTTAACATTTTCAGCGGAATTCAACTATAGCTCAGACATTGTCAAATGTAAAGTTTGTACGTAAGATTTTGGGCCGATTCTGTGAGATATGTTAAAACATTGCAAAAATTTTGTATAGATTTCCTAGATTGTTTCTTTGAATATCATCCTAGATCCTTATATGTATTAATTTTTATAGAGATTATTTTCAAGATGTTGCATATCTCTTTACATGGATTGGTTTTGTATCTTCTATAACTTGCATCTCCCACTAAAACGTTAATTCAATAATTAATACATACACTGATTGGTTTAGCTAAACGTTAGTATAGACTTATAGTTAGCTAAACACTGATTGGTTCCTGCAATACAGACTTATAGTAATACAACTTATATAGACGAATGTTCGATGAGTTTAAGTTGGTTGAACATAAGATAACTGTGAGAACAACAAGACTCGAAATACATACTTCTTATGTGACCTGAAGCTGGAATGATTTTGAAGCCATGACGATAGTTTTCAAACCTTCCACCATTGCAGCTCTCTTTGTAGAATCATTTATAGATATGAACCATGCTCTCCGCAAGCGCTTCGTTGTACTCAAGATGAATTTGGCTATCTCAGTATTATCATCTTCATCCCATTCGTAGTCTTTCCAAACAAATGATTTGAGATGAAACAACAAACATTCAGGGACATTCCTTGGTTGATTCCATTTCTTCTTAAATGTTCTCTTACGCACGTCCTGAGATCAATGAGAGGAAAACACATACAATGTACAGTATGTAATTATATAAAACTTCATCAAACTTAAAACCAAGCAACATATGGACATTGCTTACACTAATGATCGTGAGGTATTGCAGTTTAGGAGAACTACGAAGTATAAGGGTAAGTAGATTGAATCGACCCATATAGGTGACTTTTAGCTCCAAAGTTGTCAGCCGATAGAAGATGCTGCCAGTTGGAAACATATTCTGGATGTATGAAGATAGTATTAATTAGTTCATTAATAACATAATATGTATCAACTAGGTTAATTGCATAAAAAACAAAAAAATATACCTTTGAGAATGGTAACGACAAGGAATAGATACGTTTGGCTGAAGTTAAATATCCGAGAATGCTTTGCGTGGGTTCAAAAAGGAGATCTATGAGATGTGCCTCCTCCAGCTCCGGCAAGTTCTCAATCTGATCAGAAAACTCAATATTCTCTACCTTTTGAATCTTCAAATACTTCAAAGCCGGAGCATATATCACATAGTCCACAGACCATTTGACATCATAAATCACTAGTCTCTTCAAAGATGGCACTCTAATAGTGAAGGTCAACTCCTCATCGTTGTATGGATAACCAATCACCGCCAAATTTTCCAAATTAGTGCAGCCAGCTAAAAGGTTAGAAAGAGATTCTTCGTCTTGGAAGTCTACTAAGTCTAGATAGAGAGTTCTAAGAGATTCCAGACAAATTGAAGAAGGGATATTCCTCAGAACTAGATACTTGAGTTTTAAGGTCTTAAGTGTGTTGCAGCTAAACAAATTTTCAGGAAATATGAACCGTTCAGCTGGTTGGACTTCGAGGTCAAGATTATGCACATTCCGAGAACAAGCAATACCAATCATTGTTTTGATATCCACTTCACTACATCTGTCTAACCTGACTCTGAGATCCAAACTCTCAAGATTGAAAGACTTATGAGAGAGCAAAGCCCTGGTAACATGATCTGAAAACGTTACGTTTTCTGAGTTGTGATGTGAAGAATCGAACTTGAGCTTAGGTAGCTTCTGCCAAAGAAACTGCCATTGTTTAGACAAAACACTTGTGGTCACAGCAGTTCCTACAGAAAGTTTGTGT
Source organism: Lepidium africanum (assembly GCA_900406405.1). Classification (NCBI taxonomy): domain Eukaryota; kingdom Viridiplantae; phylum Streptophyta; class Magnoliopsida; order Brassicales; family Brassicaceae; genus Lepidium; species Lepidium africanum. The sequence continues at coordinate 891 of OVAX01004508.1, read as the reverse complement.
AGTATCTGCAAAATCAAAGCTTCAGGCAACTGACTGAGCCTGTCCACACTTGAAACATCTCCATGTTTCTTAGTTTCACCATCACTTTTGCTGCCCAGATTACATGAAAGACCAAGTTAGTTCTCTGAGTTACGGAGATTACAATGAATGTATCATAAAACATACAACAAAACAAACCATGGTTCCATTGGTCAAGCTGGAATCAAAGAAATCTTGAGATGAAGAAATGCTTTACGTTCCTTGTTAAATCCGACCAGTTGGGTAAGAATTAAGATTTCTGAGGATAATATTGAAGTAAAAGAATCCGGATTTGTGAGGATAATATGTGAAGTAGAAGAAATAGGGTTTTTAAGGATAATATACGTTTAATTTTGATTCTTGCCACCGACCAGCCAGTTATTAAATAACGATGTATATACAAAAAGATTTTCACAAGTGCCATATATTTTATAAGAAATTGGAAACTATACCTAATCTCATATGAATTTGCATGTATAAGTCTTTCTTCTATGAAAAAATGAAGAAAATACCCATATATAATTTTTATTAATCACTATCCAAATAAATATATTTTATATATTTTACTTTACACTGAAAATATCTGCATCCAATACATTTCCTCAATACAGAACCAAATCTTCCTTGATGAAAGCAGCAGCTAGATAAAAGACTAAAAACCGTTCATCGTATTCGTAGTTCACATAGTCAAGACACAAAGTTCTAAGAGACTAATTCAGACAAACCAAAGAAGGGGCTTCAATGAGGATTCACTTGTTTTTTTTTTCAAATGTCAACAAGCAAACGAGGTAGAGAAAATTGGTGAGTATAATTGTTAAAGTAATTTGATTAATGTAAAAGAAAGAGTATTACACACACGTTTGATACGGTTTA
>OVAX01004507.1:0-12976 GCA_900406405.1 Lepidium africanum | reverse complement strand
GTTATATTTTGAGATGAATACGACATGAATTCAAACATTATTGTTATTTAGGTTTTTTTCTAATAATTATTTAGGTTCTTAGACACATCAAGAGATCGAGTCCTACTGCCTATATTATGTAGGAACTTTGCTAATAGGCCGACCAGTTGGCCCAGAGTTGACAAAAAGAAAGACACTTGTTATTTAAGTTTTTAGATTTATGTTTATTTAAATTTTTATATCCATGTCATTTAAGTTCTTAGACCCATATTCATTTCGGTTTTTAGACTCATGTTCATTTAAGTTTTAGATACATGTTCATTTAGGTTTTTAGACTCATGTTCACTACATTTTTAATTAGACCCATGTTTATAATAATTAATTTAATGGNGTTCACTACATTTTTAATTAGACCCATGTTTATAATAATTAATTTAATGGAACTTAAATCAGTTTTGTATATTTTTGATTAACAATATTAATTTAAAGCATGCAACTAAAAAGTTAATATAGTAGTATGTGTTTTAATAATATATCCAACTTATAAATTATATTTACTAAAAATCATCTTATCTTATTATATATATATATACACGAATTAAAATTTTTATGTGAAAACATATTAGAAAAATGAAACAAAATAATATATTACCTAGATACTATAGTGGTTGATTATAAGAGGTGAATGTTGATGGTAAATAAATGAATGATAATAGTGAGACAAATGTAATGTATATATATATTAGAAAGAAGTGTTTTCGACAAATGTAATGTATATATATATATATATATATATGATACACTATCCATGATATATAAATCTTCTAAATAAATGCAAATATTAAATATTACATCTACATGTATATTTATATATTCAATGTAAATATATATCTATTAACTTATACCAAATTATATAGCTTCCAATTTGCCAAAACTTTTACCTATCTTGGTATTATAATCAATATAGAAGTCGATAAAATGAAAAAAAAAAAATCTGATCTCACAACAGATATTACATTAATGTTGTATTTGTTTATTGGAATATAATCAATTTAATTTAATTTTGTATCATATAATAAATAAAAATAGATCACAGTTTATATCTTACAAATTAATATAGGAATAGCATTAAATTAATATTCGATTCAATGGATCGAATTTACTTAAATTTCGGGTAACATAAAATATTTGAATTTTATATAAGATTTAATTTGATTCTCGAAATATATTCAATTAATATTAATTTTATATCATATGTAGTTATATCATATTCTGTGATTTAATAACAAATATATTCAAATACTATTACTTACATGATTTATAATCAATGTAAATCGATTGCAGTTTATATCTTAAAAATTAATTGTTAACCATAATTTAAGTATAACATTAAATTATATTTGATGTAAATGATCAAATTTACTTAAATTTCGGGCAACATAAAATATTTTGATTTCATATAATATTAAATATGATTATTGAAATATATTCAATTACTATTAATTTTGTATCATATGTATTTATTCTATATCCCATGATATAATAACAAATATATTCAATTACTATTAATTAAGTGATCAATAGTCAATGTAAATATATCACAGTTTCTTTAGAAAAATAAATTTGCATATAGGATAATTAATTTTATCAATAAGCTACAAAAGATTCTGGAGAAATAATAATAAAAAATTTAGTACTACTACATTTCTGTAACCGTTGATTTGTATATCTTCCTATTCATTACAAAATGGAAACTATAAAATTGTATATTAAATTATTCTATTATAAATAAGCAATAGAATAACCGACATCTAAAAATTTACTATTGTTTCTATAAATAATATACTATTATTGTGCTATATTTAATTTAATTGTCAAAGATATATATTGTAATGAATACAGATTTCAGAATCAATACATTTTTTGATAATAAATTTATAATATACAATTATACATTAAATTATTCAATTATAAATAAGGAATAGAATAACCGACACCAAAAATTTACTATTTTTTCTATAAACAATATTCTATTATTGTGCTATATTTAATTTAAATGCTAAAGGTATAAATTTTAATGATGATAGATTTCGAAATATACATATTATCATTCAATGCTAATAGATTTCGATCAACTCTATTATAATGAAAAGAACATATATGAATATATATCTAACCATATATTTTCATTTATTTATTGATCTCATGATTATTATGTAATCAAGTAAAGTGTAATACTAATGATCACATTTTCATTATTTTAAAATAATTATATGTCGTAAAACAAAATATAACTTTGTTCTTAAAATTTGAAATTAACAATCATTTATCGATTACATGTTTATAACTATAAGAATGAATCTTTAGGTGTATGGAATTCATCACCAACATGGTATTGAGGAATTTCATAGTTCACACTGATGAAAGAATATCACAATATCACAATATCACAAAATTGTTCACCAGAAATAATTTTAGTTTCAATCAATCCTCTGGGAAAAATTAAGATGTGAAACATTGTTCCAACCACCAATCCATTTTTTTCTTCCATGTCTCTCATCATGGACATCTTGTATTTTAAAGAACTTGAACTTTTTATGCTATAATTTATAGAAACCTTCTAAGGATAAGAGTTTTTAGATAAATTGCAAAAATAAAAATTATATTAGTTTTAGGTTATAAAATAACAAACACCATTTACAAAAATAAAATAAAAATAACAAACACATAAATTTAATAATACAACTTAAGAAATATATATTGTTATAAATACAATTTCATAATCTATAAAATTTGGATTATCAATTTTAGTATTTTCTAAATCAACTTATATAGTAAAAAATATAGCTTAGAAATATACCTTAAAAATCTTTAAAGGATAAAACTTTTTAGATAAACTGCAAAAATGAAAAGTGTGTTAATTTTAGGTTATAAAATAACAAACATGTAAATTTAATAAATACAATTTGTGAAATATATATTGTCATAAATAAAATTTTGTAATCTATAAAATTTGGACTATGAATTTTAGTATTTTCTAAATAAACTAATATAATAAAAAAATATACCTTAGAAACATTTAGAGGGTGAAGTTTATAGATAAAATACAAAAATGAAAAGTGTGTTAGTTTAAGGTTATAAAATAACAAATACGTAAATTTAATAACAAACAAAATAATAAACATAGTATTTCTAAATACCTAGAAACCATAGAGTAATAATGTGAGACTAATTTTTCTATCTATAATAAAAATTATAGGTCTAATTTTTAGGCATATCTCTCTTTCTTAGTTTTATGCTGGCCTAATAAGTAATATATTTCTCTACAAAATATATTATTTTTCATGTTTGTTATTTAAGTTGAATAAATTCATAAACATTTAGAAAATAGTTTATAATAATGCTCATCAAGTAAAATCAGTTCAATAGTTTGGCCATATTCTTTTGTAAAGACTTTACAGAGCAGAATAATCTTGACTTTGATCCTCCATTGTTGGCTCAATGGTTTGAGAATAGAGATGGGATGAAGAGCTATATCTTTTAAAAACTTCCAAAAATCTAAAAAGATGATTAGCTTTATGTTTTGTTTTGTTTGGACTAAGTTAGCACCAAAACCACACTTTTATAGAGGGTGTCATAAATCTCGAGATAATTAAATGTGTTGTTTGAATATGGGAATAATATTTGTCACGCTCAAGTAATTCCATAAATCAGTATATTCATTTGATATTATACTTATTTTTAAGGTAAAATATATAATGTCATCATTTCAGTTTTTAAGAATCAAAACAATTTTGGCAACCAATACATTAATACATATAATCTGGACAACAATAAGAATATATACTTATTTATTATATCTCGAATTAATATGTTTTTGGAATACTTGTTATTTGGAATTATGTACAATCAATATAAATTGATTACACTCTGATTTAATTTCCAAATTTATGTGATATACTAAATCAAAATGGTTTTACACATTTAATTTATAATCTCAGAATTTAATACTAAACATTGACTTAACATATATGATGTTTCAGATAATAAATGTCTTCTAGGTTAAAAGATTTCCAAAATTAACTTTCTTTATACATTAAATAAAACACTAAATACTGATGGTAGTATATGTAATGTAACACATGATTGCAAGGTTATTTTCTTAAACAATTATCTTTTTATTATATAGATGATTTTTTAGGCATTTAGACAATATAAAAAATGTGTTATAAGAAAAAAGGTAATATAAAAAATAAAAACAATTTTTAGTGCCGTTTACCATTCATTTTATATTCATTTTACAAAAAGACTATTAAAGTAGTTATGGTATGAACAATGTTATTTCATAGAATGAATAGTTTCAAAATGACAAGTTTTTTTTGGTCTGATAGTTAAGATGATATGACCAATAATATACCATTAAGGGCTCGATCATTTTCCACTAAGTATAGAAAATTGAAAAAAAAATTTACGATGTGAGTTTTAAACTATAGATCAGATCTTGTCGATCCAATTATCGACAAAAAAAATTGTTCCAAATATAAACATATTCTAATAGAAAGTATGGATTAAGTTATACGCATCATTTGGTATATATTGAAGAAAATTCGTTTGCGCAAATGAATCACAATTATTGAACTTTATGAATTTAAGCGACGTCTTCTTAAGGTAACTGTAATGTATTCCATTTTTTTTTGTCAATATTTGATCGATAAGACCTGATCCATAGTTTAAAAATTCACCTCTAAAATCTTTTTTTAAAGGTTCCATAATATAGCTGGTAGGAATCGAACTTTGATACCAAATCATTAGTTAGATCATCCAAATCATCGGACTGAAAATAACTCGGCTGTATTCCAATTTTTTTTGGTAAAATGTAATGTCCATTTACGTAAATTAAAAATGTAATTGTGATGGGTAGCGTTCAAATAAATGTTGGATAAGACTTCACCAAAATCCATGCATATCTTAAATTGTCCCCACGAAACAGTGTCGACCACAACTTTCATTATAATACGTGTGAGTAATGTTGGCCAGAAAAGTATGAACCTAAAGTGGGCCAAAGTGTCTTTTATAAAAATTGGTGTTGTTACAAAGTTTGGTATAAAGTCAGCTAAATAGAATATAACAATTGAGTTTATGCTTTTAGAATTCATCACTACTCACTAGCCCACTCGTTGCTCGTTTTATAATATTCATTACAACTATAAATTACAGCATAAAAATCAACGTTTCTAAGTAGTATGAATCTTTGTATTAACCAATTTGGTTTATAAGATTGGACTCATCGTGCGACTTCGTATGTAGCTCTTCACTAATGTAAGCTTTAACAAGTTATAATGGGCCAATAGGCCCAAAAAAGTTCAGCCCAGTAATATGTATCATCTATCGTAAGCGAAAATCAGAAGAAAAAAATCTGAAGCGAGAGGACCGTTAGACGACGGACGCTTATCTGGAGTGCCATGAATCTGAGCGCGAACCGATGTATCGCCGGTGGTTTTGTCGGTGGTTTTTCTAGCTGTAGACTCAATCGCACTGGTGGTGAGTCTCTCTTTTGGTTATTCTTAAGAAAACCTTAACATGAATTCAGCGATATGAAAAACATTAGATGGTACAGTAATCTGAAAAAAAAAAAAATATAAGTTGATTGAAGATGATGAATTGCTTCAACAGGTATTCGCTGTGTGAATAATTTAATGTTAGAATTTGCGTTATTTTGAAATCCGATAGTGATTAAGTTAAGGAAATTTTCTCTTGGCAAATTGAAAGTGGGTCGCATAAGTCGTGGTGTCCATTTAACTACCATATGTTAGTTATCTTCTTCGTCTTCTCTTTGTAACCTTAGTTTTGAATGGTTAAATTTGGGAAACCGGTTAAGTTGGCGATTTATACCTCGAAAGGTACTAGAAATAGTTTGTTAACTCAGGAATTTTGAGCCAAGTTCACTGTTGAGTTGGCTTTCTCTGTGAACTACAGTGAAAAGGTGGGTCCATGTTGCAAAGAACTGTGAGCTTGAGAGAGGCCGAAGTTTAGAGTCTGATGCTGTTTCTTTACAAAGGAAAGAGAGCACAAGTATTAAACTTACGATGCTTGGTAGTGGTTTAGGAGGTAATGTTACTCTCTTTTCACCTCTTTCATTCTGTCTTATGGACATATTCTTTTAGGGGGATTTGTGTAATCTCTTAATCGTACATCACTCTACTAGAAAAAGATTTAAGTAAATCTGTTAAACTATTTTATTTAAAATCTTTGCACTCATGTTGGAAAACATATGCTTCATTAAGTTACAAGTTTGTTACTTGCTTTCTTTTCTCTGTAGTTAATCGGTTTCTGTTTTTCTTTTCCTTACTAATAGAAAAATCTATTATTCTGATCATGATCACCTTAACTTTACCTTGGTTATTCAGTGGCAAACTTGGTGACTCTTAGCTCAGCAAAGGCCGCAGACTTGCAGATGATTGTCTTGGTAAAGTTTAATCATAGATTGTGACCCCTTTTGATTGCTTTTATACTTCTGTTATCTCGTCATTGCTTTCAGTTATCATAGGGTAGTTTAATTATTTTCAACATATTAACCTGCATTGTTTTTCAGAATATCAAAAAGGTATTTTGTTTTTCCTTTTCTCCTTGGACCTTGTGAAGGGGTTTGATCTCAATATTTTTGCATCGAACAAATTTTTGCCTATGCTTTTCAGCCTTGAGATGCTCTCTGCTTTCTATCATTATCTATTTTCCGTTTGCTTGTCAAATTAAAACTTAATCCCCTTAAGACAGGATCAAGCCGTTTCCATTTACAGCTTGGCTGAAGGAAGCCTTGGAGATTCAGTAGGAAACTTCTTGTATTCAGCTAACCAACAGGCTAACGAAGCTGTGCAGGATCAGCTATCAGCTCTCAGTGCAACAAGGTATGTTTCCTGGGTTCTCTCTCAGTGCACACATTTTTGAAAGTTTGACCATGAGTTCTCTGCTTTCCTTCTAATATATACCCTGGTGTAGTTTGGCAGTAATATTTGGGGCAGGCCTCGTGACAAGTCTGTCTCCATGTACACTCAGTGTGCTGCCTTTGACACTTGGTTATATTGGTATGATAAATTCTCTCAAGATTTTGCATTTCTCACAAGTTATATTAAAGTTTTAGTTTGATTTCTCTAATTCTTTCCTCATTGTTCTTAATATGGCTGAAACATATAGGTGCATTTGGGTCTGGCAAAAGCAGAGCTCAGGTTAGTGGCTCTTCAGATCAGATTTCAAAACTAGCTGTCACGTTAGGAGTTGGTTAAAATATTGCGGTTCTAGTATAACAATATGTAATAAACATTAAAGTCGAGCGCTTTTAGATAAATCATAGCTTTCAACTGTGGAACAGTAGATTCGGTCCCAGTCAAATGCATCACATTTTCATTCACATATATATATAATTTTTTTTTTTTAGTAACCTTTCACATCTCAATGCATTTAGGTTATTGGAGATACAGTTGCTTTCGCACTGGGATTAGCTACTACCTTAGCACTTCTTGGGATAGTAGCTTCTTTTGCCGGAAAAGCCTATGGACAAATAGGACAAGGATTACCAGTAGCTGCATCCGGTCTGGCTATTGTAATGGGTCTAAATCTCCTTGAGGTAAATTTGTAACAGTCATGTTCCTTTTCATTTTGTATCAATTGGAATAGCCATGTCTAACACAAGGTATTTCCTCTCTTCTTACAGATTATCGAACTTCAGCTTCCATCTTTCTTTAACAACTTTGATCCTCGTGCTGCAGCAGCAAATTTTCCATCTAGTAATCCTCTTAAGACAAACTCTTTTGTGGGTTATTGGACCTAGTAACGTCCAATACTTTTTCTTTTGTAGTTTCTAAAACTTTGGTAACCAATGTTCTGTATCAGGTGTACAAGCATATTTAGCCGGTCTCACATTCGCACTTGCTGCCTCACCTTGTAGTACTCCAGTTCTAGCCACCCTTCTAGGCTATGTGGCTACTTCCAGGGTAATTAAGTTTTGTCTACTTCCGTTTGATTATGAGATTTAGTAACTTTTCTACTTTTTTTATCAAGTTCTTAAATACCGGCTCAAGCCTTTGCAAAAAAAAAAAGCTCATATGGATAATGTAATGGTTGTGAAACATAGGATCCAGTAATTGGTGGAAGTTTACTCTTAACGTATACAACAGGTTACGTTGCTCCACTCATCCTCGCAGCTTCTTTTGCTGGAGCTTTACAGGTATCATTCATTTCTTTATTCACTAAATAGTGGGCTGTGATCAATTGTGATGATTGTATAAGAATCTGTGTATTTACTCTTGTCTTGTATTTCTGCAGAGTTTACTTTCGTTTCGAAAGGTCTCTGCATGGATCAATCCGATAAGGTATGTTGAAGACGCATTCATCAGCTTAAAGCAAATATATTAATAGTGATATCCTTTTTTTTCATTTTACTAAATCTTAGTTCCATTTTTTCTATTATTGGTCCAGTGGTTCTCTTCTACTTGGAGGAGGTTTGTATACTTTCTTGGATAGGCTGTTTCCTGCTACAACTATGGTCATGTAAGTATTTACAAAAATAAAGAATATTTTGTGTAATAACAATAGTGTATATAAATAATATTTGTGTATACAATTACAACGAAAACAGAAACAGACCAATTCGATCACTAGTCTCTACTGTTCACTTATCATCTTTTATGTTTTAAACCACACGATAAATGTGTTTTTTTTAACGCCAAGAAACTAATTTTGGTTTCCTACTTGCATTATTTTGAAATTTGGACAAAAGAACAACCGACTTAAGTGGTTCTAAAAAAGTGTCAAGTCAACATTTGCGACTGTGCTGTCATTTTCTCCTTCACCGACAGCTAAAGAAGAAAAAAAACACAAAACTTTACAAACGAGTCCCTCCATTTACTACCATTTCGTTGTATTTCGCCAAAGATTCTAATCTTTGCAATCTCATCTCTTCGTTAAACTTTTTGATAAACGCTTCAACTCGCTGATTCAGCTCCTCCTGACCAGGTGATGGTTCGCGTTTCAGACGCGTTTTCTTCATAGGGACATTCATGTCATTTAAGTTGTCAGACTTGGTCACCTTCGCCTTCTTCTTCTGTTTTTCCGACGAGCTTTGCACGTGACCTCTTTCTTGCCACGTGTCGGACTTTGTCAAGTGCTTCGTTAACGGCGTTGAACGTCCTTCCGTTATCTTCTTCCACGTCGTCTCCAGCGTGTCTTCCCTCCTCGGTGGTTTTGATACTCCCAACGTCATCTTTTTATATACACCTACTCAAATTTTGGAAGACGCTTTAATTTACGACTTTACCCTTCCCAGAAATTCGAATTTTCGAGCCGAAACTTTTATCTCTTTATTCAAATGTTTTATTTAGCGAGAGAGATTACCTTCTGGATTAGTTTTAAGCGATTTTTGTTGATTGAATCTCGGCGGTTTCCTGCTACTCTTCATAGTCGAAACCTCCGGTGAATCATTCTTCGGTATCGGCATTTCCATCTTAATCTCCAGCGAATCGCTACTCTGTTTTGGCTTCTCCGTCTCTAGTTGCTGTTTTTCTCCATGAGCTGTAACTTCAGGAATCTTCTGGACATCTTCCACCTTCGCATCATCTTTAGCATCGTTTTTCTCAACAAATTCGGTATAATCCGAGGCAACGTGAACCACGTTTAAATAACCGGTACCAATATCAGAAGAAGGTGCATGTATCGGTTCAGGTACCGGCACAGGCGTTACAACTTCCGAGATCTCCAAATCATCGCTGGAGGAAGATTTATGCGTAAGCTTAGATGTAGCGACAATACAGAAGATGATACAGTTGATGACTAAGTACAAATAAGGTGGTTTCAAGAGAAAGACAGTGTTATCGTATATAATCGGAAAGCAAGACAACACGAAATGCGAAACGGAGGGAACAGTGAAAATGACGGCCGTCGCAACGGAGAAAACGCCGGAGATTACGACGGTGGCCATCGTTTTGAAGGAAGAGGTATGAAGAAGAAGAGGCATTTAATGAAAGCTTATAATCTGCCTCGGGAAGCTCTTGAAGTTAGTTCGGTGGGTTCTTATCTACAATAAGAAGCTGAGGTATGTGTGTATTTATATATAAAAATTATGTGAAATTTTAAATTGTGGTCCAGGTTTTGTGGGCTTTTTGCAGAATCGCAAGTGGGCCCTTAATGGAGGGTATGGTGATGGAGGCTTATCTGTGCGACACGTGGCGGTTTCGGTTTTGATGCTTTCGTTTCTTTTTTTTAATAAAACTTGCCTAACATTACAACAATATTTGACAATAGAGGTAAATAATATTTTATGCATTTGAGATTAGAGAATTAAGATACGAAAATCTACTACATACGTGCCAAAGTCGTACCCTTGATTTTTTTTGTTTTTTCACTTTGCAACAAAAGTTAAGCTGATTGAGTCTTTAATTTGAGTTGTAATTTGATACGACTTCGTTTGATTTGAATTAGCCAATGAGTGTTAGTGTGTATTGAAACATGTATTGTAGTTTATTCTAAAGGTCATCTAAAATACACTTGTATTGAACTAATTATTTTAAAATGTAATCATATCTATTATTGTTGAAAAAAATTTAAGAGTATGATTTTAAATGATGCTAAAGGATTTGAAAATGTTTTAAATGATTTTTTTTTGTCTTTTTTTTGTCAACCTTACTCTATTTTCTTCAAATAATAATTGAATCGATAAGATCTAATCTATAGTCCAAATCTACACCTTAAAATCTTTTTTTTTCTTTTTCTCGTATTAGACAAGAATCGAACCCCGATATCTGAGGTGACCACTAACATTGTGTCACTTGTCCTTGGTAATGGATATTTTTAATTAATAATACAAAAAATCTAAATTATGTGGAGTTTTGGAAAATTTTGTCATAAATTATAAGAAACTCTCTAAATTTATCTAAAATCATATGAGATTTCATAAAATTTAAATTATTCACGATATAATACATTTTAGATGTAAAAGTAGAAATCTTTAACTTTGTTTCCAAATGTAAACCCATAAAAGTTTGAAATTTTATGGTTTAAGAGAAAAAAAAAGTGGTTAAATATCTATTTGTTACAGATATCTTTACTGTAGTTCAGTTCTAAGTATTTGTATAACTACCTAATAGTTATTTATGGTTTGAGTTTTATTGAATCAATTGTTATATATATATCATATTTATTGTTGAGCTAGGATTTATAGTTGTTGTACGCCATATATCATTGACAATTTTAAATTATAGTTGAAATTCAGACTGAAAATGTGAAGTGTGAATAATGTTATAGATAAGGACATGAAGATCTAAAACAATATAATTGAGATGGATTGGTAAGCTCATTATCAATTCTAAACATTAAATTTTGTCTTCATATTATTGCTTATATGAATAGTAGATTTGATTTGACAATTCAAATCAAAATTGGATATATACTGCATTACGGGTCAACTAGCACAACAAAATTCTACCGACCATTTTTGGATTATTGTGCTTGATAGTGATTGATCTTCTTATGTATAAATTTTTGGCTCTATCCTCTTTACATTTATTGAACTAAAACTTCAAACTTCTGCCCTAAGGTTGGTACAATGTCCGACATGAAACTTTTGTTAAAATAACCAAATGGTTAAGGCTATAATTCCACGTGGTCTCAAGTGTGTTATATTATATGTTTGCATTAGATCATAAACTCTATACGTGTGTGTATGGTAACAAAAATCACAAGAATATAATATCAACATATAAAACTAACAACTTGATTTGATGATCCAGCTTTAATCTAGGGATGATTTTTAAAAATGGTATATACAAAATCTACGCTATCTATCATCACCACAGATTACAATTTGGTTCTTAGTAGATTTCAAAAGTTAATTTACACTTACATAAAACATTTATCAAGTTTTTAAAATATAATAAAGTTAGGTCTATGGATTACTTGCATAGAAAGTCTTTATACACAATATAAAAGTTATTTAAGGATAAAAAAACGTAAAATGTTTAGCGCTTATCCAAAATTGAATTGATTAACGATTCCTTTGTAACGAAAAAGGTAAACAAAAGTTGGCAAGATCGAGATACACAAGATTGTTGAGAAGGAAGTGGATGAGGTTTAGTTAAGCCATTTGAGGAGCCCAAACAATGCCAAACTCAAACCTTTTAAAAGCAAATATAGCCGTCCATTACAACTTCATTATTAAGTATTAACACGTTACCTTTATTGATCTTACCACGTAATGTTATTATTCGTAACTACTTATTTACAATACAGACGTGGTGATCAGTTGGGCTTTTGATTAATTAACATCTCTTTTTTTTGACTGATCTCCTTTTTGCTTTCATATGCGGGAGGTCTAATTCAGATTGCTGCTCAATGCTTTGCGAACAGTGGAATTTTGACACAATCTAATAAACAAGAGTGAAATCACGCTCTGTAGAATTTGAACCTACGACATTGGGTTTTGGAGACCCACGTTCTACCGAACTGAACTACGAGAGTTTTTCTTGTTTTTTTTTNACCGAACTGAACTAAGAGCGTTTTTCTTGTTTTTTCTAAAAAAGGAAAAGGCTAGAAAGAGGACATTCTTTAACCCGAATCGATTTTGTACGTATATACTATATCATAGTATATCATAAATTTCAGAATTATATGTGTGTCCAATTTTATTAAAAAAAGATAGATCTAAAATAGATCCCTCGTACTGCTCAGAAGAGCAGTAATAGGTAGGGATGACAGGATTTGAACCCGTGACATTTTGTACCCAAAACAAACGCGCTACCAAGCTGCGCTACATCCCTTTCAATTGGTTTACAGTGTCATTGTAGAGAATTCCTGTCTTGTTTTCCACATCCTTCTTCTTTTTTTATTGGTATATCAAATTCATTTCTTTTTTTTTTCTCATATCAGATAACAAACATATAATTAAAAAATTGACTTTTTTTACGAAAATTCTTTCAATTTTACATAAATAGGCGTTTACATTTGAAAATGG